>PVJA010009451.1:18229-60766 GCA_004027025.1 Myocastor coypus
TGTCTCTCTCTCTCTCTCTCTCTCTCTCTCTCTCTCTCTCTCTCTCTCTCTCTCTCTCTCTCTCTCTCTCTCTCTCTCTCTTTTAGGAATGCAAGCCCTGCTCTTCATTACAGGAGCTAGGCTTTCTCCTCTTGGGTCTCTGCAGCACTCTCCCTGTGACTCCCTCATTGGTCAAGTTAAACAGATGGGTTCTGTTTAATTTATTTTTTCCTGAAGGATGTAGAGATGGGGAAGGGCAGGTCCAAAACTCTAAGAAAAGATCTGAGATAACTTTCTTCAGTGGTAACTTTGCCCCGTCCCTGGGACTATTTGACAGTGCAGGTACATACTTGTGGTGTCACTGTTCAAGGGGGTGGTGCCCATGGTGCTGGAAAGGGCCCTACAGGACTGAGCTAGGCCCATGACTAGTGGGATAGATACCCACTAGAGCACTAAGGGTAACAAGCCCTGGCCGGATAGCTGTGGGTACAAGTGAGATGATAGGAGGAGGAGGTAAAATTTTAAGCAGAAGCAGGTGGTTTCACAGGTATACAGAGGTTCTTGCTTTTCCACAGAGTGTGATTGGCACAGCTGCTGGTTAGTATAGAGTAAGATAAGTGTCTGGGAGTATCTTGGGTCTCTTCTGCCTGTTATCCATTTTGACTTCCTCTGCCAGTATGCTACTTAAGACAAACTGCCTTCCTAGCTTCTGGGAGACAAATTTGAGTTTCCTCAGGATGTGACACTATATGAGACAGGTCTGAGCTACCAAAATACCCCATAAATATGGTCTCCTATGCTATCCCTACATCCTCCAAAAAATCCTGTCCAAACAAGGATTTTTTGGGACAGGAGAGCAAAGCCAGCCCCGCTAGTCATCTGATCACTGCTTCTGGCCTGCATCTTGCAAGCTCAGTAAGAAACACCTAGACATGTGTCTCCCACCTTCCTTTGCATGTGACAATGGCACTCTAGCAATCACATCCCCCTTCATGGCCTCCAGATTGTAAGATTCTGCCCCATGCACTCAAACTCATTTACACACTTTGGGAGACTGTTTATGTAGATCCTCATGGGTGACACTCAGCTGCTTGCAATCTTGTCAGCACTGGCAGCTAAAATTTCATGTTTAATGCAGGCATAATATAAGAAACAACTGCTGCAATCAGAAAGGGTTCCCGGGGGACAAGTGGCAAGAGTCTGGATGACAGTGGCACTCAGAGGCTGCACCTCCAACCGTGAGTGAAATCACTCTCAGGACAAACTCCCACTTCTTATGGTATTTGCATAATTTTTCCCAAAATTTGTCTTACTCTTAATTTTAGAGCCAGAAAAATTCTACATTGAAGTTAAACTTCCATATAATAGAGAAGCATTTCAGTGTATGGCTTTGATGTTTATTTGGGGCAGGGAGTTACTTTATGGTTACAGTGCAGAGATTTAAGAGAATGGTAGTATCATATTGCTTATCTTCTTAACATCCAATAACTTCTTCCTGGGTAACATGTCCTTGAGTTGACTAGATGTGTTTCCACCACCATGACTTAAGCCATTGCATGGTGTCCTTGGTACTTTGCTAGTGATGGCTTTGGTCTGAGCATCTAATGTGATCCCAGCCAAGCAAACTTCAGAGGAGGCTGATGCAGGTTTCCCAAAAGGAACCTGGCCTTGCTATTTTGTTGTATGAAATAACTCTGACACACAAGCTCAATACTTCATGGTTTCTTTTCAAGGAGAAACTTGAAGCCTTCATAAATGAAAGAGTGAAATAATAGATAATAGGAAACAGGGAGATGGATCATTTGCAAAAGGGAATGGGACCAAGAGATAGAGGGAGGAGAAAGAGGATGTAAAAAGAATTAAGATGTGTATGTACGTGTACTGGTGCCCCATGCTGAATGTGATCATTTTGTACCTCAAGCATAAAAATTAAAACAAAAGTGATGAGGTAGGAGGGTTATTCATCTTCCCCAAAGCACCATCCTGTCTAGAATGAGTCATCACCCAGTGGGACAACAGGAAAACTGAGTGGCGTCTCAGCAACCTGGGGAAGGCCATGAGGCGTGAGGAGCTGGGATCCCATTGACCATTGCTATGACTAGCAGAAGCCGCCCTCCTGCCAGATTCCTCATTGTCAGTATAAAGCTTAAGTTGCTGGGGGTGGGAGTTTTATTTGCTTGCTTTCCAAATGTTGAGCTAATTAAACTAGCTTTATATTTCCCACAGAAAGTGCCTCTGGTGCTTGTCCAAAGGAAATACGAGGGTTAGCAAGTGGAAATCAGAGTCAGAAAATCTGTGAGCCGTTTTCTTCTGGTTGCTGGAATAAAGTTCCATGCAGTTCCATCTCCACTGTTCCACTGTTAACTCGTTGTTTGCCTGTGAGCGATGCAAATGTCAGAGTCCTGAAGTTTGTGAGGTGCTTGTGTTGCTTTGCTTTTAATATGAGCATTTCTATTGATTGCTTTGACATTACATTTCAAAACAGCCCTGATTATAGTTTACCTGGCATTAGTTTGATCCTCAAATCAAGTACAGAAAATGTTTCATTGTGATTGTTAGTATTCACTAGCCCAGTGAATATTGTATGTATTTTCTCAGGTAGTCTAGAATCTCTAGCTCAACATGTTAGAAATGCAGAGTTGGGGGGCCCGGCAGGATAGTTCAGTGGTCTAAAATGCCTTCTTAGGAAAGCTTGGGCTGCTTCAAGGACCACGGTTCTATCCCCGGCACCACATACTGCGCCAGCCCTTCCCTCAGGGCAGTCTGAGCTGGCCACAAAGATAAACAAACAAACAAAAGTTCTGAAACAAGAAAAAAAAATAAATTTAAAAAAGGACTAATAGAAATAAAATATGCTCTTATCAGTTCTATTCAACATTGGCCTAGAAGTTCTGATCAGAGCAGATAGCCACCCCTACCAAAAGCAACCAAATTGGAAAGAAGGATGTAAAATATCTCTATTTTATATGAAAAGTGTATGTATTCTATAGTGCTATGCATGCCTATAATTCTACCCACTCTAGAAGCCATATCAGGATTGCAAGTTTGAAGGAAAATAAACACCTAAGCATAAGCCCAACTAAGGTAATAAATGACTTTTGCACCAAAAACTATAAAAACACAGATGAAACATATTAAAGAACATGGCACACAAATAAATGGAAAGACTTCCTATATTCATTGGTTAAAAGACAATATTGTTACCATACTCTTACTACCTGAAGCAACTTTCAGGTCCAATGAAATCCTTATCAAAATCCCATGGGACAGGGGATTTAGCTCAGTTGTAGAATGCTTGCCTAGCAAGCTGGAAGCCCTGGGTTTGGTCCTTGGCACAAAAATCAAAATCCCAATTGTATCTTTTTTACAGAAATAGGAAAAAAGGCATTCAAATTCACATGGGACCACAAGGTATTTCAAATAGTCAAAGCAACTTTGAGAGCAAAAAGCATAGTCGAATGATTTTAAAATACCTTACAGCCGGGTGTGGTGGCGCATACCTGTAATCCCAGCACTCGGGAGGCTGAGGCAGGAGGATTGGTGCAGGTTCGAGACCAGCCTGGGCTACAAAAGTGAGCTCAAGACCAGCCTGAACTGCACAGCGAGACCCTGTCTCAAAAAGACAAAAATAAATAAATAAATAAATAAATAAATAAAATACCTTACAAAGCTATAGTAATTAAATAGCATGACAGAAGCTTAATTTTTCTTTGATTTACAATTTATAAAGTGTTACCTATGTATTTTTGCCCATCATGATGTGTTAAAGTTTGTTTTCTACTCCATAGTCTAATGTGTTCAGATGTTGACAACATGCTCTTAAATCATTACTTATCTTATTTCCTTTGTGAACATACATTTAGTCTAGAGTTGTCTTTATTTTTAATTTATTTATTTATTTATTTATTTATTTATTTATTTATTGTCTTTTTGAGACACGGTCTTACTGTACAGTTCAGGCTGTCCTTGAGCTACTTTTGTAGCCTAGGCTGGTCTCAAACTTACATTGATCCTCCTGCTTCAGCCTCCCAAGGGCTGGGATTACAGGCATGCACCACCATGCCCAGCTAGAGTTGTCTTTAGATTGTTCACTCCTGAATATTTTCTTTCCAATTCTTCAGCAGGAATGCTATGTTTTTATTATGCCCTGTTTTTTATTGCATTCTCTCTCTCTCTCTCTCTCTCTCCCCCCCCTCTCTCCCTCTCTCTCTCCCTCTCTCTTTCTAATCTGTCTTTCTTTCTCTCCTTTGAGGACATTTTGTGCTCTGTGACTTTAGGAGTGATATTTTTTGTTTGGCCATTTGGTCCACTTTCTCTTATTATGCTGATTTTCATAGGACATTTGGCAGCCAGTGGCTGTGTGTTTAGATGCTACTGATGCTCCCCTACTTCTCTGTCTGTACACTGTGTTTGCTCTGCTTTCATTCCATGGGTGAAGGTGAAGAATGCAGCATGCTGCCATTGATGAGGGCAGCACCCTGACCATCCAGGTCCTCCGGGTGCCCTCTGCATTGCTCCTTGTTTTCCTAGGGAGTAGGCCAAAACCAGGGAATGTACTGTTTCCTTTTTAATCCAAACCTCACATTTATCCATTTTCATCTCCCAAGATCAATAATTGTAGAAGCCCTGAGGAATGCAAAGACCTTTTTCCTACATTTATAGGATTAAAAAAAAAAAAAAACACCTTAAATTCCCCGAGTAATGATCGAAATGCACAAAAAGATCAGCATGCCAGAGTAAAAATGCGTGTTCTTTAATTTGTAAAATGCAATGTCAAAGTCAAGCCCATAGCATGTGTTTCAAAATCATTATTTTAATGTTTCATAATACAAAAGAAAGCGCAGATGTGATGCAGAGGCCACCGTACCTCCTGTGTTAACAGACAGGACCACTGACAGCTAAACATTTTATTCCGAGTTTAAGTATTGCCAGATAGAAAAATAAATTCCTAGAGTATTATTTAATGAAAATAAAATTGATTTTAATATATATGAGCCTCATTCTGTTTCTTAAAATCATATATAGATGGGTTGCAGTGGTACACATCTATAATCCCAGCATTCTGGAAAATATAGGCAGGAGGATAGAAAGTTTAGTCCCAACTTGGGCAAATTTAGCAAATTAGTGAGGCTCTGTCTTGAAAATTAAAAAATAATAAGGAAGTTTTAAATGCTGGGCCCTGGATTCAATCCCAGAACTGAAAAATTAAGAAAACACATAAAATGCTATGAACAGAGCCTCTGAATCTCTAGTTTTGCGAAAGTGAGTGTTATAGAAACTTGTGAACACAGACTGAAGACCATGTGGGTTAATATCACAGGATGTTTGGTCTCTGCATTAGTTACTAAGTGCAAGGTGATGAGTTTTGCTTGTTGACAAGTGAAATAAGCTTGAAGATGTGTTGTAGACAGTGTTACACAGGTGATCAGGGTCTAGGATTCCAAGGTTGGATCTTAGACATCCTCTCTCTCAGATCCAAGCGTGCAATCCTGCTTATGGCCATTTGGCTTCTGCTGTTTTGGCAATGACCAGGGCCAAAGTTAGAAAAGTTTGCCCCATCTGTAGCAACTGCTGACCACATGCAGGACCAGATCTGGTGCAGGCCATGCAGCCTCCACTGGGCACTGCTACCTCACCGTGCACACTTGCCAAATCTCTGGCTCAACGGCTGGTGCTGAGCAGCACTTAGTGCCAGGGTCTTGCCCAAGTGGACACTGCACAGCCCAGAGCTGACATGAAGCAACCAGACCAGAACAGGCATGTGAGCTGCCACCATAGGTTCCTTGCATGTTTTATGTGATCCAACTCATCAAAATTATCTGTAAAATGAAAAAATTAATTATCTTACTCTATAAGATGGCAAGTCATTAGCACGAAAGAAGGTTAAAAGAAAGCAACTGTTAAAAATCCCATTTTTCAGATAGATTCACATGAGCTGAAAAAAGCTATGGAGAAAGAAGTGGTAAAATACAGATGATAAAATACTGCTCTGAAGGGAGAGCCTTTCACACTTTCAGGAAATATAGACCACAAGGGACTGGGTCCCAGTGAGTAGTTACAAAGACCTTTCCAAAAGCAAAAGGGGGTGTACAAACATGTAACAAGACATTTTCCCATGGCTGGAAAAAAGTAGTGATCCCTTGTTATGCTTTGTCCCTCCAAAGCCATAAGGGACATTGACATGTCCTCCTAAAGCCACATTAGACTTAAGTGTAGAGTTCTAAAGGTGGCTGGGTGAGGGTGCATGAGTGTGGATTAACGGCATGATACTGGGACTAAGGGATGGATGGTGGGATTCCCATATCCTGTTCCCTGCATATGGATGGCGCCAGTCAATAGGCTTACAGCCTGGATGGAATACAAAGAGGTGAAAATAATGCAGGCTCATGGCTGCTGCTGCGCTGCCTTCCTTCTCACCAAGCTATGGACTGCTTCTCTCCTGTGATGCCCCTCTACTATACTGCCCTGCTTTGGAACCAGCTGACCGTGAAGAAACCTCTTCAAACTGTGGACTGAAATAAACCTTTACTCCATTAACTTGAGATATCAGGTATTTTATCCTTCAATGACAGAAGTAACTACCTACAACATAAAAGAGAAGTTGACTTTAGCTCATGATTTTCAGAGGGCTCAGTCTGTGATCAATTGGCTCCTAGGCAGGAGTAGCATGGCAGAGTTGTATAGTAAAGGAAAGATACTCACCCATGGCAATTAGGAAGCAGAAAAAGGAGCTGGGAACAAAAGCTACTCTTTCAGGTCTCAGCCACTGTGACCACTTGTAAACTTGACCCCACTATGTACAGCACATTCAGCCCTCAATTCATGTACTGAGGAGGGTAGCACACCCTTGATCCACTCACCTTCCAAGATCACCGCCTTTGGACATCTGACACTTGGGGAGACATTTGAGATCTAGGCCATGGCAAGAGGGTAGGGAAAAGACCCATGATTTGCCTTTCAGAGATTAAGAGACACATACCTCAGTTTCCTCCAGGACCAGCCTTGGGCCTCAGATTTAGTAAACAGGGCTCTAAAGAATTTAGGCAAAGCTTGTAGGCTTCTCTAACAAATATCACGAATAGACTGACTTCATAGCAAGACTTGTTTCACCACCCCAGAAGCTGTGAGGTCCATATCAAGGCATCGGCACAGCTGCCTTCCCTCTGAGCCTCACACCAGTAGAGGATCTTCCTGCTCCTTGGAGCTCCTGGTGTGAGAAGAACACCTTGGACTTCCTTGGCTGTTCCGCTGCTCCCAGCTGTGCTTTCATGGATACCGGTGCATTGTCTCACGGGTCTCTGCCTCCCATCTTAAAAGACCTCAGTCAGTCACACTGGATAAGAGGCCATCTCATTCCAGGATGATCTCATGATGATTTATCACATCTCCAATAACCTCCTTCTGAGTAAGGTCACACTCTGCTGTGCTAGTGGTCAGAACCTCAACATAGATTTTGGAGAGGTGGGGAGGGCACGTTTGCATCCGTCACCCATGAGGACAGTGATTCTAATGCCAGGGACCAGTCTGTGTCTTGCCTTCTAATTCTCCTAAATATTTATTTTCTTTCTAAAGTAAGGTATCTGCTTCATGTGACTCCCAAGGTCACTTGTAAATCTGAAAAGCCAGCTTCCGCCCATGAACGTTCTCTATGGTAGAATTAAGCTCAATAGATATTTTAGGAGAGCCTGTCTTGTATATTCACTTGCAGAGTGGTGTGGAGAACTTCTAGTCAGTAGATTTATCTGTGCAGTTGGTAACTATTCTCCGAAGCCATCTTCCAAAAGGCATAGAGGAGATAGACAAAATAATCATGGGCCGCTGTGCATCTGAGAGGAAGTGGAAGGGTGCAAGTTTCAGAGGTAATCTGACCAGTAAGAAAATCAGCTAAGATCCAGGTGTAGCAGTGCACATCCATGATCCCAGCACTCCCAACTTAGCAAAGGTGAGACCCTGCCTCCAAATTAAAAAAAAAAAAAAAAGTTAAAGGGCTGAGGACATAGTTTAGTATGAAGGAGGTGGTGAGTTCAATCTCTGGTGCAGAAAAAGAAAAGAGAGAGAAAGGAAAGAAAAAAATTAATTATGATATGAGATACTTAGCACTGGTTGGCTTTCAACAAAGATTGATTATTATTTCAGAAGTAAACTGAGAAATTCTTTAATTAATTTGTTGTTTTTAAGGGGAAAATGGTAGTGATTCCTGAGTAGTGTAAGAGTCCCTTCAAGAAGACAGAAGCATCAGGCACTGGAGGGAAAGGGAGAGAAATAAGCATTCAGCATAGTATGGTGGATATGGAGAACTCTACACCATGTTTACACTTACTGTGAAGAATAAAATTTCAAAGTTTCACAGCTATGTTATGCTATGTTTGTCATGTTATGTTATTTACTCATTTTGTGTATTTGGTACAGGGTCTTACTGTGCACATCAGACTTGTGATCCTCCTATTTTCAGCCTTCCCAGCACTGGGATTACAGGTGTATGCCACCATGCCCGGACTCTGACACCAGCTCAGTGCTCCCTGGGAGTGGGGACAGCATGGTATGTGGGACCAGGGACCAAACCGCAATCCCTGTGCTTGTGAAAGTTGGTGCTTAGTTTGCTGAGCTATCTCACCAGCCAGGTCACCAGTTATGTTTCAAGTATGAACAATGAAGTGTAAAGGTTTTGAGTCACTGCAGGCTGTAGTGTAAAGGTTTTGAGTCACTTCAGGCACAGCAAATTGAAAGGAAATAATTACCAGTGAGTGTTACTGTGCAACAGGAAGGGAGTCAGTCAGTACCCACTTGCATGGCACCTGCCCTTCCTCACTGTCCTCTAGCAGGGGTGACAGGAACTCATCACTGCCATTATGCGGCACACTGGGTTCTCACCGCCCCCCTGGGAAGACAGCCCTACTTAGGTAAGCATGGGTCCCGCTGGATTGATCCCAACCAGGTGCTCCCCACTACCATGGCTTTAGCTAGTTTTGTCATCAAAGGAACTTGGTGTCTAGATTGCAGAGGAACCCAGGATTCCATCTGTCACCGATCTTTGATAATGTGGCTTTTCTAGGATGCCATGCCACTTGGTTTGTTTCCTAGTCATTCTACTGGTTACTTAGCTTGGATGTCCTGCACTACGCTCGTGGAGACAGGTGTCAAACCAAAGACACAGTCATTCAGATGCATAAGAGTTGCTTTTCCCAGACTTGAGTGCAACCTTCAGCCTTTCTTGAACTGAAACATTCATGATGAACACACTTTTCGGCAGTGTCCCACAGCCTGGAGCAAGTTAGCAACAACCCACTGACACCTGCCACAGCACCCAGTTTACTCATTGTTCCCAAGTCCAAGGATGGTAAGAGTCATAGAGTGATGTCCTTGCCAGAATCCTTGGTCTACAGAGCTTTCTCAGGCTCCTAAAGTTGGCCTTGGGAGGTCATCTACCTGTCCACATTCTCTGGTGTTCCTTCCAGCCTCACTTGTACTTCTCAAGGAAATTCTCTAGGCCTCTTCTAGTCCACTGCCAGATTCTATATTGAGCACTTCCATCAAATCATGTATTCAATCTGCAAACATAGTTGAATGCTATACATGAGCCAGGCTCATGTGTAGCAATAGATACATGTGCACCCACATTTACAGTGGTGCAATTTGTCATAGCTAAATTTTGGAAACAGCCCAAATGCCCATTAACTGAGGAATGGATGAAAAAGAAGTGGCATTTATATACAATGGATTATTGTTCAGCTATACAAAAGATAAGCTCAAGGCTTTTATTAGTAAATGAATGCAACTAGAGACCATACTCATAAATGAAATATATCAACCTGCATGTACAGGTATCATATTGTCTCACTAGTGTGAGAACCTGAAAGATTAAATAAAATCTGAAATGTACAATAGATACTGTGAAAAGGAAAGAATCTGTTCAAAGGAAAGGAACAATAGGGATAAGGAAAAGGACAAAAGAAAGAAGTAAAAAAAATATATAGTTATGTACATATGTAAAATAGCTTGATAATGGTACTGCTGATTTTTGAAAGAAGTTAATGCTTCCATTTTTTTCTTCTTTTTAATTTCTTATAACTTTTTAAATTTTTGCCAATTTTGCATGCTTATCTCTGATAACCTAAGTGACTGATTTATCTTATTTTTAAAAAAGAGTACAAATTAGAATTAAGAAAGAAAAAATTACAAGTTATACAAATTTTCACTTAATAAAGTAGTATATTACAGTACTTGTTGTAGCACATAGTGTTATCTTTCAGCCAGTTATTCATATTACCAGATATATGCATTTAAAATTGGAAGAAGAAAGGAAAAAATATATAAGAAATTAAGAAGAGAAAAATACAAACAATTGAAAAAGGAGATGAAAAAATTAAGGCCTTATCTGGTCCTTTCCATAGGTCAGCAGAAATGCATAGTACAGTTGCCCAAACCATCCTACTTCCATACATAGATAAATCTCTTTCTCCCACGACCTCTCCGGTCCCTCTCCCCAACTCAATTACTCTTTCCTTTTGAATACGTTCATTCTCTTTTACCAGTGTCTATTCTACTCCTCAGATCTATTTTTCTCTTTCAGGTTCTCAAACTAAGGAGACAATACAATGTTTGCACATGCGAGTCTGTTTTATTTCACTTAAGAGTATGTTTTCTAGTTGCATCTATTTATTTACCAACAAAAGACTCAAATTTATTTTGTTTTATAGCTGAATAATACTCCATTGTGTAAAAAATGTCACATCTTTCTTATCCCTTCTTCAGTTAATGGGCATCTGGGTTCTTTCTAGGACTTAGCTATAACAAATCACTCTGCTATAAACATGGGTGCTCATAAACGGCTGTGGCATGAGGTTTTTAGTTTTTCTGGAAAAATACTCAAGAAGGGAATAGCTGGCTTGAATGGGATCTCAAGTTCTAGCTTTTGAAGGAATCTCCCCCACTGATTTTCATAGTGGCGGTACCAGTATGCACTCCCACCAGTAGTGCAGAAGGTCTCATTTTTCTCCACAGCCTCTCCAGCATTTGCTATTGGCTGACTTCTTGATATTAACCATTCTTTCTGAGGTGAGACGGAATCTAAATGTTATTTTAATTTGTATTTCTCTAATGACCAATGATGTTGAACACTTTTTCATATATTTACTTTCCATTTGTATTTCTTCCTCTGAGATGTTTATATTCATCTCAGACACTTATTCTTGGATTGGGTCTTTGAATTTAGGGGTTCTGATTTTTTTAATGTTTTTTTTATTTTCTAGATGGAAGCCCTTTGTCTGAGGAACATTGGCTATAATTTTTCTCAGTTTGTTGGGTTTTTTTTTTTTTTTTTTACTCTGTTGGAGATTTGCTTTGAAGTGCAGAAACTTTTCAAAAAGATGAGATCCCAGTTGTTGATTCTTTGAAGCATTTCCCATGCACTTTGGGTTGAGTTCTCTGCCTACTTCTATATCTTAAGATTTCTACCTACACTAAATAACTAATTTGAAGACAGTATTATGCAATATAACAACAATTGTTGAACTTTCATTATTTTGTTTAGTGAAATTCTGTATTGTCTCTGTTTTTTCTTTCTAGTTTTATTCTATTTAAAAAAGAAAATACTTTTCCAAGAGGAAAAAAATAATAATATGGCCTACTTCTACTCCCATGGATCAAATAAAAAGTTCTTTTCTCTGAAGAAAGAAATCAAAATAGAGAGCAGGGCTTGTAAAGAGCTGTAGGCTTGGATGGGGAAGATAGTTCAGGGGCCTAAGTGCAAGGATGCGGGTTGGATGCGGCTTGGCCCATCCCAGGCCCCTAAGCCAGCCACTGAAACCACATGCCATGGCACATGCCTGTAATCCCAGCATTGGGAAAGATGAGCCAGGAGGATCACTACAAGTCCTAGCTTCTTAGCAAGACCCTGTATCAAATATATATATATATATATATATACATACAATTTTAAATAAATAAATAAAATTTTAAAAAAAAGTTGCAGGCTGTCCAGGAAGCAGAAAATGGCAGCTATAAAGCATGCTACAATTCTCTGACATCGCTCAGGAAGGGCTCCAACTCTTGGAAGAGGAAGTGAAATGTTCACAGAAAGTGGAGTCCAGCAGGAACCTCTGGGTGGATGGTGGAAACAGAAAGGAGAGCAGCTGAGCACAAGGGTTGGTGTCAGTCAAGATGTCGCTGGTGATCCGGATGAATTAGTGGGATAGAGATATGTTGGAAGGATAAGGGCTCTAGGAGTCACCTTCCGGTCACTGCAACATGGTATTCAACACCACAATTTAAAAGAGCAGAGAGTTGATGAGGCTCACATTTCCGTGGATTCTGTCTGCGTTCAGCTGCTTCAAGGCAGCAACAATATGATACAACAGCACAGGGGAGCAAGACACTTCACTCACGGTGGCCAAGAGGCAGAGCAGGATAGAGGACAGAGGGGAGGTGACTAGGGACCAGCTACAGGAGCCAAGAGCATAGCTCCTTGACCCACCCAGACACATCCAGAAGTGTGTGCTACCGATCCCCTAGGTGGACACAAAGTCAGTCAAGCTGCCCACGCACCACTGGGAGGGAAGGCCTGCTTCCAAGGGGCTTCTGCTCTCTGCATCTGCCCCGTCGCCCACCAGGGATTGGGGTGGCACTGGGGGGCGGACTGAGAGAGCATTAGGTAAGCAGAACGCATGCCCTCCAATTGCAAACAGCACGGAGTAGAGTTGCTTAGCACTGCCATTCATTCATAAGGACTCTCACTATAAGTTTTTCATTGATATATGAATATTCTAACATATGTTTTTAAAATTTGCAAATGTCTGGGAAGCTTTTTTTACTTTTTTTGTTTAATTTTTAATGTTATTAAATTTTGGTCCAAGTTTTCCCAAGAATGCTATTAATTTCTTGGATATTTGCTGAGACTTTTATGATTAATTTTTAGATGTGTGCTCTATACAGGATGTGTGTTTTCCCATTTTTGAGTATACATTCATTAGGTCCAAGCCAAATCAAGCATGTTGATCTTGCACAACATGTTTTTCATAGTTTGCTAGATCTTTCCTTTTTTAAGAAGAAGAGATAAAAATATTTAGCTAAGGCTTTAGATATTTTTCACTTATCCATTTCTTTTACCATGTCTTATATTTTTGAAATTACATTATGAAGAACATAGAAGTTTAAGCTTTTGGTAGCTTTTTACAACCATTTTTATACATAGTAAAGATACCTAGCTTTGTCTCTCCCTTTCTAATTTCTCTGACAATGTCACATTGTCTTTTGCTTATCTGTATCTGTAGTATATTTGTGTTACTTTATCTTTAAACTTGCTGCTATGTTTTAGATGTGTCTCTTACAAAATACATGTAGAGGTTAGTGTTTCAAAATTTATTCTGGGGTTTTCTGACATAAAATTTTAACTTAATTTGTATTTATTATTGATATATTGTGGGTAATTTTTATTTTCTACTCACTGTATTTTTCCTTTTCTTTTATCCATATTTTATCTTATATGGATATAGATTTTTTATTTTTTCATTGTGCTGATCTATTAAGCATTCTATTTCTATACTTTTTGATATTTTTGTTAAATATTGATTACATTAATTAGCAGTATCAAAACCTAATGAACATTTCTATTTTCTTGTCAAGAATGAAAGATTGAACAATTCTATCTGCACATGCTTCCCCTGGTTTCCATTTACTTCTACTATCTGTGGCTATACTCAGACCTTAAGCATTTTGAATTATTTGTTATCTAGTAAAAGAATGAAATTAGACCTTTGTCACACACCACATACACAAAATAATGAGGTCAAAATGGACTAAAGATTTAAAGGTAAAACCTATGAAGCTGCATAATACTAGCCTTGGCAATGCATTTTGGGGAGGGAGTATGATACCAAAATTACAGGTAATAGAAGTAAAAATCAAACAAACAAGTGAGGCTGTATCTAATTAAAAAGCTTTTGCACAGCACAAGAAACAATCAATGTACTGTAAATAGAGTCTGCATAATGCGAGAAAATATTTGCAAGCCACGTATCTGATTAGCACTGATATCCAAAATATGTAAGAAATTTATTCAAATCAATACTAATACAACCTCAAAAACAATAAAGCCCTATTTTAACTGGACAAAGTATCTGGGCAGACATTTCTCAAAACAAGACAGGAAAGTAGCCAACAGGATGAGGAAAAAAGTGGTCAAAAGCCCTAACTACCAGGAAGATGCAAATCACAACTACAGGGAGGGAGATACCATTACACATCTGTCAGGATTTGTGTCATCAAAAGGACAGGGATAGCTGGGCATGGTGGCACACACCTGTAATCCCAGCACTCGGGAGGCTGAGACAGGAGGATCGGTGCGAGTTCAAGACCAGCCTGGGCTACAAAAGTGAGCTCAAGGCCAGCCTGAACTGCATAATGAGACCCTGTCTCAAAAAGACAAAAAAAAAAAAAAAAAAAAAAAAAAAGGACAGGGATGTCAGACATTGCTGGTCCAAGCCGGTTAGATAGCTCAGTGACTAAACCGCCTGCTTAGGCTGAGTACAGCAGCCCAGGTTTGATCCCCATGCCATGCCAGCCCCACCCCCGCGGTGCACTGAGATAACAATCAAGACTGAGTGTGGTGGCGCATGCCTGTAATCCTAGTGCTTAGGCGGCTGAAAACAGGAGAATTACTACAAGTCTAATCTCCTAGTGAAACCTTGTAGACCCTGTTTACCCTGTACCAAATACATAAAAACAAACAAACAAAAAACACCACTGGTAGTATAGAGGAAAAGGATCTTTGCATACTGTTTGTGGGAATGGAACTTGCGGTAGCCATTATGCAAAATGTGAAGTTTCCCCAAAAACTTGCAAATGGAGTCACCAATGATAGCATTTATCCTTAGCTCTTCTGAACTTATATCTGAAGGAAATGAAATTACTATTCGGAAGAAACTGCTGCATGTCTACATTCATGGAAGCATTTTTCACAGTACCTGGGATATAAAAATTGGTGAATGAATGGATAAACAAAGTGGGATGCTTGTACACACATAGCATGTATGTACACACACACATATGCACACATGTGCCTGCACACACAAACACACACATATGCATACACATACACATAGGCACTATATTCATCCAGTAAACAAAATCCTGCTTTTTGTGGTAGGGATGAAACCAGGCAATACTGTGCTAAGTGAAATAAGCCAGATGCAGAAGGAAAAATTCTGCATCATCTCATGTATATGTTGCGTCTTTGAAAATGATAAATACGTAGAAACTACGTGGAGAGCAGTGATTGCCATGCTGAGGGCAGGGACACAGGACGCTTACGTCAAAAAGTAGCCATTCATAGTTGCGCAAGATAGATAAGTTTACAGACTGAGTGGACAGTCGGAGGATCGCATTGTATTGTTCACTGACAATTTTGCTGAAAGAGATTTTAGACTGCAAAGATAGAGGAAAAGGTCGTCACTGTACTGCAAAGAGAGGCCTCATTTCTGGTGATGGGGATGCTACAGTGGCAGCCCATAATGATCACTTCACCATCATCTTCTATACCTCCAATGTATTCTGAAAAGCACTCATTGCTTAGTCACTGGCTTCCTGGCTCTGCTCCCTGTACGACATCCTTTCCTTGAGGTCTGAAATCCTCCTTCTTTCTCAAGCACACCCTTGAGCAATCCTCTGTCAATCCTGAGTGAAGAATTCTTAAGTGCATGTTTACTTCCTCCAAGAGATACCACATTTGAAGAAGTTGGTTATTTTCCTTCAGCACTGTGGCACTATTCACCCACTCTCTTTGGAGCTACTTTTTTCCCCAGGAGGTCAGGGAAAGTACTTTGCATAACCTTTCTAAAAAATCTGTGTTTGTCTGCAAAGTTCACAAAGGAAAAATATTAAGCAGGGATGGAGGGAAAATTCCTTCAAGTGGAACAATGCTGGAGCTAAGATACGGTGTAGGAGCTGGGTTGCCTTGCAGTAGGCCGAGAGGGGACTCTCACTGGTTGTTTATGGATCGAAGGAGGCCTTCAGGGTCAAGACTTCAGTCCTGCTGCTGAAACTCCTTAAGGTGACCAATTGTGAGTGTGTACTGCAGGAAAGGTCCTGTAGCCAACGGTGAGTTCCAGGCAGCTGGCAGACAAGGGAGAGAAGGCAGCATGCAAGACAGTGTACTTGGGAATCATTATTTAAGCTCAAGAAGTGCTTTAGACTAATATAACTAGAATTTGCAAAGGAGAATTGAGAGGGACATGGGAGATAAAGAGAAAAGCCCATAGAAAGGCTCTTGTCTCCTATCCAAGGGCACAGAGAGCTGAGACGGCAGCTATATTCTTTTTACTGATAAAGTACAAATTCAAAGCCAGTACAAATTATTGTCCTACAATAATCTGGAGGTCAAAACTATGCAATGGTCTCACTGGGATAAGCTCATCGTGTTGTGTTGCTCCTGGGAGCTGTAGAGAATCCATTTTCTTACCTTGCCCAGATTCTAAGGCTATATACATGGTCCCATTGTCTACTTCTGCTACCTTCAAACCCTGCAACTTGCATATCTCTGATCAATCTTGTGTCATTAGGTCTATCTCCAAATCTCTTTTGCCTTCCTTAACCAATGCAAAAGGCATTTGGGATCATTAGAACTATATAATAAAATGCCAGTTAATCTCCCTATTTTAACTGTAGTTAGCAATCCCAATTTCACCTGAAACCTTAACTTTAAAATGCAAGTTAAAATGTTCACATATTTAGATTAAAACAAGGGCACCCTGTGGCTATGGTAAGCCACTCTTCCCCCTGCAGTGCCCTCTTTTAACTCCAGTATGTAAGTCCAAAGAAAACCACTCTACTAGCCCTTAGGTCTACAATACTAAGGCTAGGGCTCTGATTGGAAAAGAATTTTCCAATTTAGCTTGTCCTAAACTGGGGGCAATGGACTGGTACCTGAAACTTCTGAATTCCCATTTTCTCCAAAACTTTTGCTACTACAGAATTATTCTGGATCCTCTTGTTAAGAGCAGACATGTGAAATTCAGGCTCCATCCACCAGTAAGACATCAAGTGCCTATTTGAGGATCTGCGCCTACCATCCTGAAGTTAAACCCTAATCAAAGGAATACCATGGCTGATATAATCTGGTCCTCACAAACAGGCACAAGATCCAGCTGATATCTCCTGGAGAAGCCAGAGGAGACCGTGGGGGACTGAATTCTGAGGATGTGTGATCTAGAGCACCTGGATAAAAAGCTTGAATAAAGAAGGGCTTATCGATTTGGAAGCAGTTGGAGATACAGAAGTCGGCATCTTGGCACAGCCTTAGGAGAGAGTAGAAAATTGCTACCAGGATGCTTTTCAGAAGCACAGAAAAAAATCAATGGCACCTACTAAGTAAGATAGAATGCCAGCACTGCATGGCAGGCAGGGGAAGGAGGGATGGAGGGACTCGGAAGTGGGCATGCTGGGTGGATGTGCTATGTGGGGTCAGAGCACCAGCTGAAGGGTCACAGGAAGACCTGGAAGTCTTACTGTTTGCCAACACCATAGGAATATATGAGAAGGGGGGCATTGACCTCACAGGGGCTTTTGGGGATTGTCATCCTATACATGTCATCAGGGGAGTGATGAGATGACAGGCTTAGGCTCTCTGCAGCCATGCGAATGACAGGACTCTGTAAAAATAGAGGCTACACAGCAGAGCTTTAAGATCAGAGGGCAGGTTGATGCAATTGTCATGACAACTGGTAAGACTGTAGCAGCAGCTGGTAGGGCCTGATCTTATGAGTTGTGGAGATAGTGCAGAGAACATAGCATCCTGGGGGGCAAAGGAGAGACACAGCCAATCGAGGCTCTGCTTGGTTGCTGACACCATCAGAGCAGGTCAGGAATGCATGGTCTTGAGGATGAGGGCAGCCTCTTGGGCAGGTGTGGACTTGAGCCAGTTTGGGGACCCACGACCTAGATGTAGAGGAGCCAGGCAAAAAGGTCTCCATGCGCCACAGAAAGAATATATGGCAATGGCTCCTGACCCCCTTCCCAATAAATTCATGGTGTTTCCTGGCGCCCCTTGTGTTCTGGGAAAAGGGGGCTACCCAAGCATTCCTCAGACTGTGAGACATGCTTCAGAGTTAGAACCCACACTAGGCTTTCCTTTCAGTTATTTTCACTTGCTAACAGTGCCAGCAGCAAACTGAAGAGTGATCAAGGTCCAGCTTGCTGTGTATCCACTGGCTCTGAAGCCTCACTCCATAGCTACTTCCCAGGTTACCAAATGGATACTTAAGCAAGACACTGGGGAGTTGGGGAAGCCAACACTGAAACTTTGACATGGTAGGGGATGCCAGAGATTTTATGACAGAGCAAACAAATGTAAGAGTTTGAAACTGTCACCCACCACCACCCTGAACAATATAATAAAGAAAAACCTGAATTTCTCCCAGGACAGCAGGAACTACCACCACATTCAGGTGCTGCACAGGGAAGAACAGCGATAACACCATATCTCCATTAAATTCTCTGGCCAGGTCTCACGAAGAAATCAGATCAGTTCTCGAAGGTTATGTCAGTGCATCATAAGCTCAGGGAAGTACTTGTCCAGCTGCAGGGCCACACCTCTGCCACCAAAGTTTAGCATAGCTGCAGGTACATTATAAGGGCTTTCAATTCGGAGGCATTCATCCAACTTTGGTAGAAAACAAGATTAGCACCCAGCCTGGTTTGTGCCACTACCGAGAAACACCCATGGTTGAGACATTTCTTATACATGAAGCTTGACTGGCTCACAGTTGTAGGAGCTTCAAGGCAACTGTCCATATGTATATTTGCAGTTTTCTCTTGGGGTTGCATTAATTTTCCCACCTTCACTCAGGATCTTGTCCACAAGATCTGGTCCATGCTGGCATCATATCAATTAACTTTGCAATGCCATGTTTACTGAACTAGAAAGCGGGTGATTGTGGGATGTCGTAGTCATGCACACACTCTCCAGTGTATCAATAGTCCCTGTGCAGTGTCTGGAGCAGCCCTCTTCTGGCAACACTTAGGGGTCTAGTGGTCAAGGTGTTTTATCCAAAATAAAGGACAAGAAGGGCATCTTGACTTGAACAGTAGAAGGGTATTATTTGAAGTCTTTCAAGAGGTTGACCTGTGCTGGAGAATATGACCTTGGCCCATATGCAAGGGTGCACAAAAGGACTTAAGTTTCAAGCACAGCCTAAAGAGGGAAGTGGCGTGCAGCAGGCCCAGGCTACAGGGCAGTCAGGTCTCAGGCTAAATAAAGGATCCATCAGACCATAGGGTATTCAAGAGGCCAGCTATGGAAAGAGATGCCACATAGATTTCATGACCAACTCCATGGTCAAACCATGACAAAGGACTCTGGGATTCTGACATAAGGGGATTTCATCTGCACTGAAAAATTGCTACCCTTTGAAAAATTATAGCTGGTATGCGATTGTTAGGACACTGAACCATGGAGCCCCTGAACGAAAATGGTCATACATCAGGAATTGACCTATATGATTTGCTCACTACCAGGCTCTCCAAATCACATGATAAGCAGTGGCAGAGGAAATCACAGGCTAATGTATAATGCTATGGGATCAAGATGCCTATTTTCCAGATTTTATGCAACTAGAACAATATGCACTCTTCTGCACCTATTTTCTGGTGTGTGAGTATGTACATGTGGGGGGGGGGTAGTGTTGACACTGGCTCCAGGGCCTCACACATGTTCAGTCTATGCTGGTGAGCTACAGTCTCAGTCTTTTTATTTTAGTTGCCCACAGGGCCTCACTAAGTAGCCCAGGCGGACCTTGAACTTGATATTCTTTTGCCTCAGACTTCCAAGAAGATGAAATGACTGACATGCACTGATAGTTGAGGGTTGTGCTTCTGTGGCTTGACGTTGTGTTCTTGATATTCTCTCATGATGAATGAAGCTTCAGTTTCGCTGTTCTGAATGGGTAGATCATGGATCACCTCCATCATGCCACACTGTGCGCTCCAAATCATGCTGCACTGTATCACACATGTTGAATGCAGAACAAAGTACTCAACATTCCAGCGTTGACAGATACACGGGGATTACTCCCAGTTTGTGTTTGTGATAAGTGGAGCTTTGGCCCTTCATATTCTTCAGTGCATATTCTCAGGCTTGGTATGACCTGTAAATGAGGTATGACTTAAACCTCCCATGGTTTCTCTTGTATGAGCAACCCAAGTTATAAATAAAGAGTAACATCAAAAATGGATCAGAGGAAGTAGGGAGATAGATCTCTCTCAGATAGGAAGAGGATCAAAAGGTGGAGGGAGGTTGCAGGGAGGAAGCTAGAGGAAAGGGGATAAAACAGGACTGAAGATATATTTTGTCCACACACTAACTCCATACAAGGAATGTAAAGACCATTACTGCAAACATGGACTCAGGCAAATAATTTAAAGTCAGTGACTTAGATCCATGTGCACAGTCTCAGTGCATCATGCTAAACCATTTCACAAAGTCGTTCGTGTTACCACCTGCATCATGGCATGGTTGCAGCTGCTCCAACACTTTTTTCCCAGAATAAGAATAACATCTACAGTTTGAAATGTTCTCTATCTTCAGATATTTATCTTATGTCCTACCTGGGAATGTTTTGTAATTTCAAAAGAGCATTTAAGATATAAACTCTCAAAAGCTTCCTGGAAATTCTAATTTAGCAGAGAAATTTGATAAGCATCATCAGTCACCAGAGGTCTTCAGTAACGACTGCAGTGCCATGCACTTAACTTCTTAACCGCTCCCACACTTTATAAGAACCTCAATGTGCTGTTATCTGTGTTTTCGGACCTGTGGGTGCAGCAGCCTCACTGCCTGTGGGGAAAGACTTTCATGCTCTGGCCTCCCAACCTGCAGAGCTTGCCCATGTGTACACAATATGGGTTGTCATGTTCCGTGTTGCAGTTACCTCCATGATGGCAGGCCTAACTGGGGTGGTGGTTGTTGGGCTGATGATGCTTGTGGAGGGTCGCCTGGGTGACTCTCCTTAAAAGAGGAGCAATTCTCTCCATTCTGGCTGATCTGGACTCTATTTCCTTATACTGCTACGAACAGAGCTGGCCAGGACTTTTCCTTATCCCTTCAACTGGCCTTCAGCAGTGCATAGCAGTCTAGCTGAAGTTCTGGTGGTAATCTTTGAAGACGGCAAGAATGTTTTCCCAGAACCCTCACCTTCTGCTCCCTGGTGTGAGCTGAGTTGAGGTGGGAAGAAAAACCAATGTGCCACATTGCTAGCTGGGATTGAGACTTGAGATAGAAAGTATTACTCCCTGGGGCTTAAAAGTTTACACAGCAGAGCTAAAGCACCAACCTCAAAGCATAAGATATTGCAAATGTGTAATGCAGATTACTCTCTGCATATCCTTTTCTCTGCATATTACAGAGGTAAATGCAGGCCTCTCACCTAGCCCAGCTCACAGCACTCACCTACTTCCTGCCATTCTCACAGCCACTCATCCTCAGGCCACTCCTTTCTTTATAAATGAACAAAACCTGGATTTGTCCCTGGGTAGTGGCTTTTGTTCTGGATATCCATTACTATGGCTGAACTTAGAACTCTTTGGCTCCACCAAACTACAAATATGCCTTAGTGTCTTTATTCTCACTTTGAGCTACATTGGAAATGGTAGATTAAAATTAACTTGACAGAATTCCAATAAATTATCCATAGGCTTACAAATGCAAACTTCCCAAACCAAAAAGGACTCTCTAAAGATGTTAAGTTCAAAGTAAATCACATGTCTACATTGCTGGAAATTGTTAGGTGATTAATATACTGTTTCCTGATGCTAGCAAGCATCTCTTGGCACTATTTGCAATGGGCTCACATTGGTGACACAGAGAATTAGTCACTTCACAGTTTACATGCTTTGCCAGTTCAAGGTCATTGCATTATGAATCAGTTCCTTCCTGGTCATGTTTGTGTCTTACAGCAAACAGGTTTACCAAGTACCTGCCAGCTTTAGGTCCCTTTTCTGGTGCTGATTCTGAGGTAGTAATTCTGTGGTCCTCATGAAATTCTTGTGGGGTATATGAGCTAAATGATGGGCAGGCTTTGAAATGCTGCCATATACTACTATTATATATTAGATATAGAATACCTCCCAAAAATCTCATGTGTTCAGATGTAGGATTTTGAAATGTGATTGTTCATAGGATGCTGGGATCATCAATGGATTCATCCATGCGTGAGCTCATGGATGACTATGCTGTAGCAGGTGGGGCCTGGAGGAGAACCCTGGGCTGTAACCTGGAAGCGGGTATTCTTGTACTCAGATCCTCTCTTCTCTCTGCCTCCTGGACCACATGGTGCCAGCAGCTGTCCTTTGCCAATCCAGTCTACTATCCTTTTCCTGCTTTGGGGAAGTCAGCCAGGGAGTAACTCCTCTAAAATTGTGAGCTAAAATATGCATCTTCTCTTTTGAGTTGCAGGTTTTAGGTATTTTGTCCAAGTGACCAGAAAATACTGGTTTAATTATAAATACGAAGACACAAATGTTTAGAGAATGCTTTCAGGGTGATAGTGTCTCTTGAGGTTTGATATGCCTGAGATGGTCTTGCTAAAATAGTGATACTTTATATGGGAAAGTAGTGTCCTTCTTATGGTAACATTGTAAAGGAATTCTTATTCAGTCATCTGCATATTCTACAGAATAGATTCCCAGTTAATACTGCGTGTAATTAAGATGTCCTCCCAGTCACATGCGGAACTGGGGAGATGGCAACAAAGCTCAATGATTTACATTATGTCCTATAATTTTTGCTTATGTTTAATGTACTATTAAACAGGCTTTCTTTACTATGAGTTATTTTAGTAAAGTCTTGCTAATAACATCAAATAATTTAGGTATGGACATTCTGTTGTCATCAGTCTGGAAAACTACCAGGAAGAATACAAGCTTCTAGGTCCCTTTCCAAAGAAATTAAAAACAATGCAAAAAGCAATACTTCCCAAAGGAAGTCTTTGGAATGCTTCATCTAAAAAATGGCAATACATTTTTAAGAAAATCATAGATCTAGTACATTTGTGAAATCGAGGCCCCAAAAAAGTTTATTTCTTTGTTTCATTGTATGTTTTACTTTTGCGTTTGCTAGACATTTCAGAACCTTTGCTACACCTGCTGTTTTGGAAGTCTATCAGCAAAGCATATGATGTCAGACATTTCCAAGTTTTCTCAGTGATGCCAACACTAATTTCTGTCCTGGGAATGTCACATAACTTGAAAAAGAGTGGTGCGCATTTTTCTTGCTATATTTATTTCTTTTTCTCTTTTGCAAATGTGAATAAAAGAGGAAGCATGGTATTAGGAAAATACTGCATCTCAAAAAAGACTTCCAGAATTATGTGTTCTTCTTCCATAAAACAGCAGAGAGCATCTGATGGTCCTGACGCTCAGAGCTGACAGTAGAACATTCAAATGTTACCAGAACTATAATATTGCCGGGCGTGGTGGCTCACGCCTGTAATCCCAGCATTTGGGAGGCTGAGGCAGGAGGATTGGTGCGAGTTCGAGACCAGCCTGGGCTACAAAAGTGAGCTCAAGGCCAGCCTCAACTGCATAGCGAGATCCTGTCTCAAAAAGACAAAAAAAAAAAAAAAATAGAACTATAATCTTCCCACAACAGCATTGTGAAACAGCTTGGGCCACCAATAAGCTTCCAAATCAATCTATAAGTTGAATAAGTGCTCTCCAAGTACCACAGAACAGCTGTGCCAAGAAGGGGCAACCCCGGTCCAAGGAGATCAGATAGAACAAGACAGGCCAGGGGTGAACAGAACAAACCACACATCCTCAGTAGAGGAGTATTCTGGAGGAGGAAACAGCAAAGAACCAGTAAGTGGAGCAGGGATGCCCTTACACAATTGCTTTGAAAACTTGTCTGTGAGGAAATAACACCCTGTGGAGCCTCATCCAGAATCTGCATACAGGGAGGAGCCCCACAGCTGCCCCAGAGAAGACTCACAAAGCTCCCTGGATAGAGGCAAGGGCTGCTATGGATCTACAAGTCACAGAAACAAAGAAATGATTAATGCCCAGCAATGATAGACCAAAACACAAGAAAGCAATAGAACCCACGATTAAAGGGGAAATATGAGTGATCATACAGCTTTACTGGTGATACATTATTACTGACCAGATCACCCATCAAGAGACTGAGCTAATGCAAAAAGTTGATGGAAACCATTAATTTTTCAATGCAAATTATTTCCGTTTAGCTCAAAGATTTGAAGAATTGGATGGTGAAGGTGAAATGAATTCGAAGTATCTCATTTGATTCTAACACACCACCACTTTTCTTAACAATGGAATCATCAGCAAAAACATCACTGTTACCACGACAAAAGGAATATACATTCATAAATAGTTCTAGCTTTGTCAATTTAAGAATTGTATGCACAACCATCTATTTTCCATCTTGTCAAAATATTCATTAAAATAATAATGCTGATGAAAATTCTTCTTCAAACAAATGTCTTGGCTTATTTACAGATGCAGTGAAAACCTAAAAATGTATCCAAAAAAGAAAAAAAGATTGTATAACAGCCTGGGTTTGAGTTCTAGAGTGACGTGCCAGCCCCGCCCCTTGGGGCAGGCTGAGAGTATGATTGAGACTGGGTGTGATGGTGCACGCCTGTAATTCCAGTGAGTAGGATGGATCACAGGAGGATCACTATGAGTCTGATCTAGTAGTGAGACCCTGCAGAACCTGTACCAAATACATAAAAAAGAGAGAAACCAGATTTGATTAAAGATAAACTTCAAAAGCTAGAGTGAAGAGTACGCAAAGACAAGTTATACGTGGGGAGAAAATCTTCACAAGGCATATATCTGATAATGTGCTAGTATCTAAAATATGCAGAGAACATTTAAAATTCAACAATAAGAAAACATGATAATTAAAATTGGTCAAAGAATCTGGACACTTCATCACAGAAAATATTTAAGCACATCAGTGGATTCTAATAGCATAGGCCACTGGTGAAATGCAAATTAGGATGGCAGAAAGCTACAGAATGATTAAATCTAGAACGCTGGTGACACTGAATGCTAGCAAAAGGACAGCACTGAAGCAGCAACTATCAGTCCTGCTGGTGGTGATACAAAGTGGTACACCCCTGGTAGAAGAATCTAGATTATGTAACAAAGTGTGATGGACTCTTCCTAGAGGCTGCAAACCCCTGTTCCTTGAAATTTACCCAGGCGTACTACAAAAGCATATATCCACGCAACAGTTACACAAGTGATTATTGAAGCTTTCTTCATAATTGCCCAAGATAACCTTCAGGAGGTGGGCAGATAAATACAATTGGTAGATCAAGACAATGACATATTATTTGGTGTTAAAAAAAAAATGAGCTATCAAGCTGTGAAAAGATATAGGAGAACACTAAATACATACCACTAAGAGAAAGAATCCAGATGGGAAGGTCTGCATATTATATGATTCCAACAATATGACATGCTAGAATAGGTAAAGCTTTGGAGGCAGCTGTCATGACTTAGACCTATAATGTTCCTGCAAAGTGTCATGCGTTCAGAGGCAGGGACTTGGAAAGGTGGCCAGGTCACGAAGCGCTGTGTCAGATGGGTTCAAGGCTAAATGTGCTGCTAGGAAATGGAGCCTGGCTGCAGGGGGCTGCTCGGTTGTGATGTTGAAGGGTGTGCCGTGTCTGCAGCTCCTCCCTGCTCTCTTTGCTTCCTGGTCATCATGAGTGAGAGGCTCTCTTCCATCAGGCCCTTCCTCTGTGCATCCTGCCTGGGAATCCACTAACCATACGCTGAACATTCAGACACCATGACCCAGTATAAACTCTCTTTCTTTCTTTCTTTCTTTCTTTCTTTCTTTCTTTCTTTCTTTCTTTCTTTCTTTCTTTCTTTCTTTCTTTCTTTCTTTTCTTTCTTTCTTTCTTTCTCCTTCCTTCCTTCCTTCTTTCTTTCTCTTTCTTTCTTTGCTTATTTACTTATTTTTTATTTTTTTATTTTTTTGAAGTGAACACAGCAACATTTTGTTGTCTTGACAATAAAGCAAACATGAAAAGTTAAAACTGCATCACTTGGTCATTTCTTTTCTTATCTCCTTCCAGTTCAACATGCTTGCATCTCTTAATAGCCAGCATTCTCTCAGATCTGCAGTTGGGCTCAACACACTCATGCCTCAGGACAATCTTCTTTGTAGTTTTAGCCTTCTTCTGAAAAATCAGTTTAGTCTGTCTACCATAGCCACTCTGTTTCCTGTCATAACGCCGCTTTCCCTGAGTATATAGAGAATGCTTGCCTTTCTTGTACTGTGTTAGTTTGTGGGGTTGATGCTTGCCACACTTCTTACAGAAAGTTCACCGGGTTTTGGGAACATTCACCATGATTGCAGGTGCGCTACCAGCGAGGAAAGAGAGAGGCCAGTCCTTAGTGTCAGGCATTTTGCCCTACTGATGGAAAGGACCGATCCAATGACAAAAAGACCTGTGATTGCCAAGGCTGGAGGGACATATGACAAATAAAGAAAATGCAGAGAACCTTTAGGATGATGAAACTTTTCTGTCCTGCAGTGGCAGGGGCATGTCTTTGCCACAACCCACAGGATGTCAAACACAGTACAAACCCTCAGTCGGGCCATGCGCTTTATTCAGTAACATTTCACTGTTAGCATCTTGACCAGAACGCTGTCCAACACTACCCCAGTGTGCTAATAATAACCAAAACTGTGAAACAAACCTGAAGCATTTCTGAAAGTTAATTTATTAATAAAAAATAGACAGTACAATCATGATGTCAGAAAGACCCTATTCTGTAAACTTATATTCTTAACCCTCCAGAAGAAAAACTTAGTGACACTATTACTCTGTAACATAGGTACTTGAGCATGACATCACTATCTTTCTGAGTATCAAGCATCTTAAGTTATCAAACTTAACTTGAAATTGGTATTTTCTATCAGTCATTGATATTCTAATAAATCTCTATAGAATGTGATAAAAGCAGTTACACATTTTTACACATTTAGAAATCTAAGTGTATACAAAATTGTAGCCAGTCAATCCTATGGCATTTTCCTAGTCTCTTACTCTCACTTTATACTCTTTTTCATTTTCTTGTAAACCAACCATTTACTTGAGAGAGAGAGAGAGAGAGAGAGAGAGAGAGAGAGAGAGAGAGAGAGAGAGAGTATAGCAATAAGAAGGACTACATGGATAGCCAATATTTTGGCCCTAGCCCTTCAAGGTGTCAGTGAAGACTCAGGACATAAGAGAACCTGTTCTATAACATCCTATAGCTCAGTGCTTTCCCAAATTTTCTGTTCAAGGAGATTATGGGGTTATAGAGGAAAGGGATTGAAGATACATAGTGTGCCAAAGGAGAGTCATCTAGAGAGAAAGCATTCTCTCAGGCTTTCACAGAAAGCAAACTGGTCAAGCAATGGCCATGACTCATCCAGATGGCTGATACTGACAACAGTTCTAAAAAGCACTGTATACAGTTCCAAAGTAAATCCTGAGGGGATTCGGCTGACCTTAAGACATACAAAAGTTACATGTTTTGCTACACAGGTCTTGCTTAAAATTGCCCTTAGCCACCCAGCAGAAAAGTTTAACCATAAGACATAACACATAAAGCTAGATAAAAATGCTGAGTTGTAAAAGGCTTAAATCATCAGCTTCCAACATTGCCAATTTTACCAATAACCCACTGTGGTTATTAAACATTGGATTACGTATATAACTGCTTTCTCTTAGTTCAATAAGAAATTTTCTGTACCAATAATGATTCAAAAATTATACATCTACACCCTGTGCTCTGTATAACTAATAGGAGGACAAGAATAGGCATTGTATCAAATATTGAAATGTGTGACTAACATGTTTTGAAACTGCCACATTGTTATTATACATTGTTATTTTTTATTAAAAGTAATGACAAAAGAAAGAACCTATTAATTTTCTAGAAACATCAGAACGTGAGAATTAGACCAATGCTTCAAAACAGCACAACGCTTCATTCTGTGTTCTTTCTGAGAAATAGGCACTTATTCTCAAGCTACTGGTCCTGCAACTCTCTCACACACGTGCCATGAGAAGGACTTGGCTCTGCTGACTTTGTCGTCGTTGTACGGTTGCTTTGCGTGGTGCTTTGTGCTGCTGCTCAGACCATGGGAGGTGGGTGGGCAAACACACATGAGCCAGGCAGCCTACAGCTCCCCCACTTCCACCCTGGAGGAAGTCTCTGGGATTGGCCTCCCCTCTATCATATCCTGCCTCTGCCTCTTATGCTTAGTTCCAGGCCCTTGTGTTGCTGTCACCCTGCAGGTGCCAGTGTGATAACCCAGGTTAGTGCCGGTTACACTTGGCTGTACCTCACTCTCCCATGGTCCCTTTCTCTTTGGCAGGGAGGGTGATGGCTGTCTTCCCAGTTACCCTGCCCCCCTCACCAGCTTCCTGGACTTGAGTGTCTCCTGCTCCCGCGGACCCCAACTCTGGGCCCAGGTCTGCTTCTGTCCCTTGTGGGTATAAAAAGCAGCCACTGCCACCTCTCTCCCAGAGAGTCACACCTGGCTCCTTGAGGGTTTCTGTAGCCGTGCATTCATCTCCTTCTAAGTGCTTACAATATTTTAAATTGCACAATAAGGTATGTAATTCTAGATGGCCCTTGATTCATGAGGGCCTGGTGATTTGAGGGACTGAAGTTTGTGTGGATGCCACACACACTTGGTAGAAATCATACCTCAGGTGCCCAGTGTTTACCTTTTCCTGGACTCAAGATGGATGCCCAACCCACTCCCATCGTGAACAGCAGCAGGAAGACATAGTATACAGTTAGCCCTGGCTGCGAGAGGGACAGCAGGACTGGCAGCACTCCCCAGAGTGCCGTGAGGCTGGTTGGCTGTGGTATTCAGTGTGGGGTGGGGGCTGTATCAGATGCATTTGTCACCTAGAACATTTTGGGCTTTTAGTGGTTCATCAGACCATAACCTGCTGTAAACTAAGGATCAAGTATATTTTATCATTTTATTCATATCAACTCTGCCAATGTAAATTCTGCAAAGAGGTATTCACCATCCTCCTCCTCATACTGCCCCAGTACTTGGAATTCTGCCTGGTTAGAACCAACGATGTCTCCTGCTTCCATCCAGAACAGTCTGACACATGGCCCTAAGTTTCCTAAAGACAAAACAGGCAGGGACTTCCCAGGCTCCTCTGCGCTGGCTTTACCCTTCATCCATGTGCCATCTTGACCAGAGCATCTTTCTGGAGCACATGACTGGGCACACAAATCCTTACAACCCTCAAGGTCTATTCCAAACCCCTCAGCACATCCCACATTACAGTCCACATCTTGTGCTCTGCTTGTCTGTACAGCTCGGGATGGATAGATACAGATATAAATAGACCATATACATGCTATAAAAATCAAACCCTTCAGACATACTGAATTACTTATGAGTTACCAAAACAGACCCCATCAGAGGGCAGGAGGTGAGTCCCATGGAAACAGGACAAGGATCTTACGGACATTTCTGGGTTGTAGCACCCGGGGAAATGTCAGCACACCCTGGAAGGATGAAGAAACATCATGTCTCTTGTGCTACCTTTACTGCAACAAAATGCATTGCTTTTAGCGCCTCTTTGGATTTTGGAGACTAAGTGGGCCATCAACAGTGATGCCACATGGTCCATTTACAAGGCAACCACTGAGCAGTTAGTGTGTTCTGCACAGGCTCCAGACCAGGATGACTGGGCCAGACTAAGATGGTGGCTGTTACTCAGCCCTGTGTAGCCAGACTTTGGTTGGAGCTTGCCTGTGATAGGCAGATTCTGTGCGGGCCTCTAAAAGCTCCTGAGGGAATCAGCGCACAGACCCTGGGATCTTCCCAAAATGCTTAATGTCCCTACCAGAAGCAGACTCTGGATTTCTCCTGGGCCATGGTGAAGACAGAACACCTGGCCATGGGTCCCCAGTTACAAGCACTTGGAGATGTCCCTTCTATTTGTGTAAGCACAGGATGTGCTCACAGAGGCAGGCCTGCTTGGTACATGGCCCCGGCAGACTCTACCCACATACAGTGTTGTTATGGTTGTGTCTGGATGTCCCCAAAGCCTCGTGCCACCATAGGTGGGACTTTTTCAGAAGTGGCTTCATCTAGAGTGTGTGACACGGACATCAAGTGTGTGTAGTTGCTAAATTGCTCCACTGATGGGCTTGATGGCCCCTGTCAGTCCTGGTAGTCTAGATGGAGCATAAAAAAGGGGCACAAAGATGCTGCTTAAGCCCCTGACTTGCTCGCTTTGGCACCTTCTGTCCACCATGACTGTTGCTCCTCTGCGATGTCCATCTGCCATGTCTGCCTTGGGGCCAGCCGATTATAGACTGAGACCTCTGCAAGCTGTGAGCTAAATAAACCTTCCCTCCCTTAACTTGTAGATATTAAGTATTTCATTCCAGTAATGAGAAAATGAACTAAGACAAGTGCTATCTCTCACTCTACTCAGGCCACTTGGGATGTTACCTACCTCTAGGGGATCTGAGGAATAAATAGCTGCTAGCTGACAGGTGACACAGGACAGCACTGACCCAGGCTGCAGGAGCTTCTGCCTTGGTATAGATACACTGTGGCTTCCCAAGCTAGTATGAAAGAAGATCCTGTCACAGGCAGGGTGTGACTTTTCAGTGGATCTGTGCCTCCTACCTGCTCAGGGCAAAGGCATACTACAGGGTAGGCACACATGCATTTGTACCAGAAGGGAGCCAATCGACAGGCAGGTGGTCAGACCTCAAAGAGAAAGCTGGGATTGGGGATAGGGTCTGTCAAGAGTGAGTAAATGAACCATACAGAAGACAGAGCATGTCTGGGAGGAGGCAGCCTCTCACTGAAGGCACGCAATCTGTCCTAAGTGACAGATACCTTGCTGCACTTTGGATCATCTACCCAACATTGCTGTGGGTGTCTACACTGCTGCAGGACTGTGCCCATCCCACCCAGCACTGCTCCTAACCTGATGTCACAGGCAGGGTGGGGGGGGAGGGGTGGGGGGGGTCCTGCTTTGCATGGATGATGCCACACACTTCAACATCTGGGTGTGCTGAAAGCAGGAGCACAGCGCCTTGCATAGACTCAGCTATGCACCATTCAGGGCTACGACGTGCAGGATCAGGCGCCATCCTACAGACGACAGGTGTTTAGATCCAGCCGCTGATAAGGGTGCTGCCTCTCCCCTAGCCAAACACAGAGATCCTGGGGACCAAGACAAGTGACTTTTCTCACAAACTCGTATAAACCACTGAAATGATTGTACTGTGATTTGGGGGTCTTCATGTTTTCTTGGCTCAGAATGCCTAACGTGCTAAAAGAAATATGGCTCTGTTAGTGCAAAAGATGGTCACTCCTCCAGCTGTAAGCTGACCTAGTGGCTTTGCCATTTGGGACTGCACACCACTAAGTTGTCCCACGTGGAAAGGAGCCACAGGGTTATCCAAGAGATTTCCAAATCTTCAAGCAGAGAGGGGCTTGCAGCAATGCACTGTGGACAAAATAAAATAGAATAAAGGAAATTCTGATAAGCCGTCTAGAGTAAGTCAGCCACAGCCACATGCAAAAGTAGGCCAAGAAGAGGTTCAAACCAAAAAGTAGGCCAAGAAGAGGTTCAAACCAAAAAGCAAGAGTGGCAAGAACTTGGATTGCTTGGAAATAAGGTGAGGCTACCTGTGTGCACCAAGTAAGGAACTCTAAGTTCTTAAATAGCCTCTGAGAGCAACAGGGTAATGGAATTAGCAGTGAAGAAAGACTCTGGAGGTATAATCACCTCAACTTCAAAGCCAGCTACAGAAGCACAGACTGCAATACCTATATGCATGTTTCTTTGATTGATGCATGGATATACACAGATACACAGGCAAGGACAGAGGTAGATCCACAGATGCATAAATGAACAGAAATAGATGTATTCATATACAGTCACAGAAATAGATACATATATAATCAGAGAAGTAGATATGTGTAAGGACCACAGAAATAGATATATGGACAAGCCCAGAGATAGGTACATAGAAACACAGAAACGGATACATAGATGCACAGACAAACAGAAGACACAAAGGTACATAATGATGCAGAAATAAATGCATAGGTACATAGACAAGCAGGGAGATTAACACACAGATTCATAGACAGAAATGGACATGATACATGCACAAACAGAAATAGATATAGATACAGAGATATGTATACACAAATATACATCAAAAAGACAGTTGCAGATATATATGTGTGTTATTATATATATATGTGTGTTATTATATATATATATGTGTGTTATTATATATATATATTTATAATAGGTTCTACGTGTGTTTGTATATTTACATACATAGACACACACATGTATATCCATTTATAAACTATAGTAACAAATGATTTCCTTTTCATTCTTCTTTTATCATTTCTGCAACTATTGAACTTGGCTGCCTGTACAGTTTGAGCTGTAGGACGGAGAACTCACAGGTAAGAGTCGAACCAGAATCCCTGTCATCCAAGGGAGTTCTTGACACATGGGAGTATGTTCTCTTTGCTTTAGGGAACCAGACTGCATTTAGGCAGAGGTGGACTTGCTGTCCCTATAACCAAGGACCAGGAGAAGTGGCTGGGGCTGGCCTCTTCTCAGCCTGGACCCACTTTCTGTTCTCTCCTCTGTCTCATTCTCTGGCTTCTGGTAAGTGTGGGGTAGGAGATTCTGGATGCAGCTCAGACAGTGGAGGGTGGGCCTTTCCTCTGCCTGGTGCCAGCTGTTAGCCCCAGCAAGGTGGCTGCGGATGATGCCAGCGATGGCAGTGCCTGTGATGCCCTTCAGAGCAGCAGGGGCAGTGTGGGCTCCAGGCTCCAGCCATGGAGGCAGCGTGGCATCTGCCTGGCTGCACCATGGTGATTCCGGGGGAGGCCAGGGAGCTAGGGCTGCCCAGTCAGCCTTCTGGCTAATCCGTTCTCTCTTGGCTCCCCAGAGCCTCGTAACCTACTGGACTCGCTGTCCCCTTCATGCCTGTGGGAACTGGTAGATAAACTTTTTTCTCCTACTTCATACCCATAGTTTCCAGTCCTTGTGTGGAGTTGGTGCAAGGACCCAACACGTCTTGGTTCCTTTTCCACCCCTGGCCGCTCCCCTCCTCCTCTGCGCAGCCCTTGATCCACTCCCTCTTTTTTCTGTTCACTTTCACTCCCTTGCCTCCCTCCTTCCCTGAATCTCTCCCATCTCCCCAGCTGCCCTTCCTATTTCCTACCATCTCTCCTCTATCTTGCTCTTCCCTTCTATTTTGGGTTTCCCATATTTTACCTTGTATATCTAAATTATTTCAACTTAGTGTGGTCTCAAGATTTAGCTGTTTTCTTACAAATGACTCAAAGTTACCCTTCTTTAAGGCTGAGTTGTCCTCCTCAACCCGCTCCTTTTCTGCCATCCCTTCGGATGGCCTCTGAGGCTTTCTCCTTTGGCCTCCCTAGATGGTGAGCTTCGTGAAGTGGGTGCTGTTCACTCACCATCTCACAATCCTGACGGCAGCCTTGGCTCAGGCACCCAGCAATGGTAAACACCGCCTAATTGGGACCATCCACTGCAATCCTGTTGATGGGCAGTACACCCACCTCGGCACTGTCCTCTCTCCCAGATACCCCATTACTCACTTCTATTTCTGTCCAGTGGTCTCAAAGGTGCTTCAGCCCATTGGAGCCCATCTCCCCAGGCCCCCACTTCCAGACCCCAGAGTCCACATGCCGGATGCCATCACTCCCTCAACAAATCAGAGCAGAATTCTCAGCATGATCTTCAGAGGGGCACAGCTCTCCTCCTGAGGGACAGCCCCTTGGATGAAACAGAATCCAGACCCGGATGTGGACAGCAGTCCAGGCTCAAGCTCAGCCCCCTATCCTGGGCACAGAGCTGAGGGTTCCTGGATCCCTGGCCTCTGGGCCTTGGTCCTGTGCACCATTTGGTCTTTCCCACACAGTGTTTCAAACTCTCTGCCCCTTCCCTGCCTGTGTGACCTCCAACTTCCAGAACCCCTATAAGAAGGGCCCACTCCCTTCACCTGTCCCTGATTCCTACTCCTCCCTCTCTTCTTCCAGGAAGGAGAATTTGGAAGCCTCTGATCCTTCCCTGAGGGTCAGGAGAAGTTCATGGCACAGCCTGCCTTTCCTCATGGTGACCCCTCCCCCTGGCGCCCATCTCCAGGGCCCCTGATGCAGGTCCTGCGTTTGCCTTTGCTGTGGCTGGACATGATCGTTATCTGCCCTCCTGCCTTCCCTCCCTTGTCCCCAGTGACTTCCCATATCCCATACTGCTGTCAGAGTTCCTCCCCATTGAACTGTGAGAAGACCAGTCCAGCCACCCACCCATTTGCTGTTCCCTGGGCCAAATGAAGCAAGCCTGGCTTGCTGGGTGCCCTGGATTCTCCAGGGATGCAAGTGCCCCACTGTGCTCTGGAAGATAGCACTCCGTCCCAGTTCTTGGTTTCTGTCTGCAAAGCTTTTCTCCCTCTTTGCTGGCAACTCTATTTGCTCCACAGCCAGATGCTGCCCCCTCTGGAAGCCACACTGTCTTCCACTCAGAGTACCAGCTGCTCCCTGTGCTGCTCAGGAGAGTGTACTATGGGGCCCAATCCCAAGCCCTGGCGCCATGTCCCATCCTCCCTGCTGCCCTTCAGTCTGCTTCAGAACCATTATGACCTGAACCCTGAGTGCCCTGCACAACCCTCTGATTCCCATTCTTCATACTGAGTGTGACACGAGGCGTTGTCACCCAGATCCTGAGGAGCAGGATTGAGAAGCCAAATGCTGCAGGGGTCACCCAACCTGTCTTACTCTCAGACCCTGTATGTCCCACCTGAGGGAAAATTCAATATAAAATTCCTTTCTTTTTTCTTTTCTTTCTTCTTTTTTTTTTTTTTTTTTTGTTGTTGTTGTTCCATAAAATTGTAAATTTTAAATTTTGGCTTTCAAGATGGCTTTGGGTTGATGCCTCAGGGTCACTCAGGATTCAGATCCCCCTGGCCATGTCTCCCCCAGCATCAGTGCCAGCAAGCCTGACAGGGGCAGAGTAGTGACACTGGTGATGAGGCCACCAGCTTCCTCCTTCATGTCAACCAAGGAGAACAGCTGCGGCTCCCAGTTCCAAGCGAGACCTGACGGTACCTCAACCTAGCTGCTTATACAGCACCCTGTCCTGGGCCCAGGATGCAGGAAGCAGGAGCGAAGGCCAATGTGGCTGGCCAGGGCTCAGGTCAGGTGCTAGGGAAATCATCCTCGTAGGGTGGACGCGTGGATACAAGCCTGGAGAGTGTGACTGCTCTGTTGTGCATCTGAAGACCAGAACCACCAGTGTGCCACCAAGGCCACTGCTTTCCTCTGCAGCACAAGGCCCACAGGGGAGGACAAGGCTGGGCCAGAGGTTTGCACTGTGCTCCAGCAGCCAGGCCCCCCCAGCCCCTATCTCTCCACTCTCAGGATCCTTCCTGCCCAGGGTCACAAAACTCCCTGTGCTTCACATGGGTCACCTTCTGGGCAGGAACGCAGAGACGCAGCACCTCTATACACCCAGATCCCCTGGCACAACTGGGTCATGTGGCAACCTCTGCCGGAGGGTACCTGGGCAGAAGTGGAGGTACTTCTATTTGCTTTTTCCTGACCCCAAAGCCCCCAGGTCCTGTGGGCCATGTGCGAAGAGTGAAAAGATTTCTCACCAAAGGGAAACTGCATCTGTATCTAGAAAGACCACTTCTAGTAATTCTAAAATAAAAATCTGCTATGGTACTTTTCCCACAGTCAAAAAGAAATATGTATCTTCCTTTATTTCCATTTTGAAAAAGCAAGGGGCTTTTGGTTTAGCTCAATGGTTAAAGTGCCTGTGTGAGAATTCCTGTCAGGCATGGGGACAGCAGTTCAATCCTGTCAGGGAGTCTGAACCGGTCAAAAAACCCCTTCCCATTCTGAAAAAACAAAGCTAAAAATCCTCAAAGCAAAATCCAAAATGGAAATAAAAAAGAGTTTATCCAGACAAGTGTATATGTGATTATTATGTGAGTTTCAGTGAGTACGATAAAGATGAAAAACGTAACGTCTCTGCTCTGCAGGTCCCCAGCCCAGTGGGGACAGAGCTGCCAGCAGGGACAGTCAACCCTTGTGTTTTATTTAAAACTGTGGCATGGCTCAATTTTATTTCATTAAGGGAAACCCAGGGTCCTTGTCAACCTTTCCACAGATTCAATCGGGGAGAAATTGATGTTCAATTTCTCATTTCCCGGACTCCTGGTCTCTCCTTGGTGGACTTGAGGATCGCGCCTCAGCATCATCAGCACACACACGAACTAATACACACACACAAAGGAGGGGGACACAAACCTCAGACACACACACACATATACATCAGACACACAAACTCACTCATACACTGACACACAGGCCTTCCTAAGGCAGCAGGCCGATGCAAGGCTAGGTGGGTGAAAGCACTAACATCAAAAGACTCACACACAGATAGCCCAGGCTCTGATGCCCACTGGCCCAACACTTGACTCCCAGAGTGGCCAGCAGGCTTCCACCGTTCTCTCAGCACTGTCTCGCTCACTCCTGGAAACATCAAAATATCCCTGTGGTTCACTATAAGAGCCATCCAGATTTCTCTCCCATCACCAAAACACTCAGTCCTGGGGATTGCCTTAGTGGCACACTTGCCTACTTTGTTCATTTCTTAATTAATAATAAGTAATTCATTTGTTTTTAATTCATACTGAGCACTAGCAGTGGTCAGACTAGACACTGGGCACCCAGTGGATATGAAAGAGTTGGCTCGTGCCCGACACCTTTAGCAGCACGGGTGAGGCCAATGCCTATGCACCGAAGAACCCCACCCACTGTGCATCTGCAGCTGTGGTTGCAACAAGCCCTGGAGCAAGCGGAAGGTACAAGGGGCACCCACATGTATGATAGAAGCGTTTGCCCTGTCTAGAAAGCTCAGGAAAGGCTTTCCGGGCAATACTGTGATCATCCAAGCTCACGTGTGCAGGGCTTGGGAGAGGGGAATCAGTCAGGAGAACAGATCTTGGGACTGGGACTAGGGTGGAGGCATCTAAATCGTGTAGGGCCAGCCTCATAGTGCTGCGTGAGACACGTGATGCATGGTGCCCCAAGAGGCCAGGCTGCATGCTTGCTGGGCCTTATACCTGATTCTAGGACCTATCCGGGAGGAGCAGGAAGAGCACTGGCAAGGGTAGAACAGAGGCTCCATGCAATCAAAGGACTGGTCATGTGAGGGGGTTGCAATCAGACCTGCAGGCCAGAAGGAGAAAAGGAAAGAAAAATAGACCAGTAGCCTCCAGCAGCGCAGCCACGAGACCATCACATTAGGATCAGCCTTTCAGTGATGCCCATAGCAGATGTGGTCATCAAACAGGTGCAGCGGAGCATTCCAGTAAAAAAATTACCACTCCTACGACAACGGTGAAAATTTAATAAGCTGTTAATACCTTGCAAAGGTAAGTGTGTGGAGTAACTATGATTTGTACCTCTCACTAGTGGGAATACAAAATGGGTTATGGGGCATAGGAAAGAGTCTGAGTGCTGCACAGGAACCTCGTGCGTAAACGGCTGAGCTGTGTCTTTTTCCAGGTGCCCCCAACTGTCTTCTCCTCTCTGTCCCCAACTCTTTCTCCTCAGCTCATGAAGACTTGTACTTTCAGAGTCAACTCACAGCAAGTGTGGAGCTCTCCATTTGCTTGAGCCACTGAACTATATCCCTGGCCCAAATTTGCCATTTCAAACCAACCTGGCAAAGCCCTCCGTTGAAGCTCTCTTGGGATCCCTCTTCTACAGAGCATCAGAGAAGGAAAGTTGCTCCATTTTTCCATTGGCACATAGGCGTGGTAGGAACAAGACACGATTGGATTGGGTGGACTCTGTGAATGGATTTGTGGATCAGAAGGAGGTAGCACATCATACGTCTGGCACTGCACATGGTGGGTTCAAGGTACCTGTGTAGGAGGCCTTCCCTGAGACATCACTGAAAATATCGCTTTGGTAGAACTTTCAGATGGGTAAAAAGAAGATGAGGGGTGAGATGAGCCTGAGACAGGATGGGAATAGGAAGTCGAACCCTTAATATAATGAGTAGTTTACATTATAGATCTGTAGCAATTTACATCTTATTCATTTTTATTTCTTTGATCATAAAAGTAACTTAAAACTCCACGCAGACTTTTGAAACAAAAACAAATACCTTTTGTACAATCTTGATTACCCAACTGATTGAAAAAGTTATTTATTTCTGTAAAGTAAGCATATAGTGATTTGAGCACAGTGGTGCGTTTAATTTCAGAAATAGATAATTAAAAATAAACTCCAATCTTATTAGTTGAGCTCACATTTTGAAAAACTTCAACTCCTTTTTAAATCTATAATCAAGGTTGGATAAATCTAATTTCTGATTTCTGCCATGCAGTAATTTTGCAACACTTATATTAAATCTGGAACCACTTTCAAATGAAAAGTTAAAGATTATTCTTTTAAGATTGGATAGAAAATTAGGGCCAGCCTGATAGCTCAGTGGAATAACGCACCTGCTTAGGCAGAACACAACAGCAGGGGTTCAATCCCCAGTATGCCATGCCACAGACACCCGAAGTGCGCTGGGACAGCGATTGAGACTGGGCATGGTGGCATGCACCTGTAATCCCAGCATCTGGAAGGCTGAAAATGGGAGAATCACTCTGAGTCTGATCTATGTGGTGAGACCCAGACACTGAAAAAAAAAAAAAAAAGATTGGATAGAAAATTTAAAGTTTACTGTTGCCTTCTCCTAAATATTCCTACTAATTGTCAACTTCCTTTAGCCCTGATCAACTTCCTAACTTCCTCTCTTACTCTGTTTATTGCTCTGTAACCTCTTCACTGGTAGTCAGCTTTTCACTTTCCCTGTTCCTCTTCCCCCTCTTCCTTTCTCAGCATTTACCATGAGTCCACAGTGGCAAAATGCGTTGAACACAGTAGATGCACAAGACTTAAAAATGCCTACTCTGCCTCGCGTTAGTTCCTGTAGCTGGGGGCAAGGGCCTGAAAGACATGAGCAGCCTGCTGAGCTCTTAGTCTTCATGCAGCCCAGAAGGAGAAGCTCACAGTGCAGGAATCAGAACAAGGTTCCATGGAATCCAAAACTCTTGCACAAGTTGGGTGACTTGCTGCGTCATGATTCAGAGCTAGTGCTCTCTGTGGCATTTTAGTACAGCCGGCATGTTACCAGGCTAAAGCTTTCTGACGAGCATGGGAAGTCTAGAAACAAGAGCCCAGTATCTTAAGCACTGAGTTTAGGTCTCTTTTCAGCTACTCCTATTAGATCCTCTTCACAGCACAGTAACTTAAACACAACAAGAACCTGAATGCCGTGGAATTTTCCTAGGTCCCTCCATGGAAAACCTCTTGGACTCACAAGTGGTTCTAGAGTGGGAGGACTTCATTGTGTTAAATTAGTTGGACTCTGTGTTCTTTTATGCCTAAGTAGTCTGCCAACTCTCCAAGGGCAAAGGCCAAGCTTTTCATGGCACAGAAAAATAACAGGAACAATGGAAATGTAGTACATGTCTTCAGTAATATTCAACGTGCTTCCATGCCTAGTGTCTCCTGTTGGCAGTATGCAGGCTAGGAAGGAAAAGGTTATGGTGAGGTACTCACAGATCTGAAGGCTGGGAGAATGGCTTGCCTAATAAACAGGGACAGCCAGTGTGTGGAGGTCTCCTGCCCTTGGGGCTAGGGCAACTTCCCATGCCCACCACCTCCTCTATGATACCAGGCACAGGTGAGCTAGGAAAGGTCCTTGTCTTAGTTGAGATGCCTTAAACTCAGAGGCAGTCATCCTCCGAGAAGACTCAGGCCTCTGAAGGGTAGAAAGGGTCACTAAGGGTCACAGAGCCCATCCAGTCCTAAGGAAGCAAGGACAGGAAGGAGACATGAAAGAGGTGATGGAAAAACCTTTACAGTGCGTGTTTGACTAGAACAAATATTATTACAGTAAGTGCACATTGTTGGTAGTTCCCCTTAAAATTCTCCCTCTTACTTTGAATGCACTCACCCATTGTCCTTGCCACTTTCTGCAGCAGCTCTGGAGTCCCCTTTCCTGAGTGTCCCTATGAGGTATGAACTTTAAATATAATGAGTGGTACTGCCCAGTGCCATCCAGCGGAAAGGCAACTCATAAAATCATGACTCTGAGTCCTTACCTACTTTGTTCACCCATCCTGGCACCATGTAGCTTCTTGCTTTTCTCCAAGTCAAAACAACCATGAAAGTGAAATGTTTTAAATTGATTCAGGGCATCTAGGCAGTCAGGACAGTGCAACTAAAGACCCTCAGGAAACAGGACTCCCCAGCTGCTGCAGCAAGCAGCAAAGAGGATGGGATGAGTGCTCAAAGCGAGCAGAGGATGCAAGGAGATTCACGTCAGTGTGTCTTTTATTATCATCTTTTTTTTTTTTTTTTTTTTTGTCTTTTTGAGACAGGGTCTTGCTATGCAGTTGAGGCTGGCCTTGAGCTCACTTTTGTAGAGCCCAGGCTGGTCTCGAACTCACACCGATCCTCTTGCCTCAGCCTCCCGAGTGCTGGGATTACAGGCGTGAGCCACCACGCCCGGCTTTTATCATCTTTTTCTTAATCACATGCTGCATTTTTCAGTCATCAGTACTTTGCCTAGCACATAACTATGTTGACATGCGGCCCCATGCACCTCCCACCCTTGCTACAAAGCAGGCATGCTGGCCAGGGACAGATGTCTCCACCCTGGTCCCCAGGCCAGAGCCCTAGGTCAGCCGCGCAGCTGCCTCCCCCCCCCCCCCCCAACCCAGGCACCTGCGCAGGGACGTAGCCAGCCTCTGGCCTCCCTCCTGTCAGTGACAGAATCTATCAATGCACAGACAGCCTGTGAGAGAAGGAGATGCTGAAGCTGCAGTTTGAAGACCATTTCCATAACTTTTGAGAGAACTGGCAGGTCGGAAATGAGTCGATAGTTCAGATAGATTGTCAGGTAATAAGGAAAGTCGTTAGAACAGGGGAATAACTGCGGCTGCCCTAAATTGAGCAGGAGCTCAGCCAGATGTCAAGGGGAGACTGCGCTGCTGGCTGACACTGAGGCCGTCTCCAGCGCATTCCTACAGGAGCCACGGGGGCGCAGAGTTCAAACAATGGGGTGACAGCTGCGGCTCCCAAATTGCCTTCGTCTCTGGTGCAGGGAGCCCATAGCAAAGTCAAGAAAGACAGATGGATCTCATGTTCAAAGAGTCACAGCTCCAATAAAAATACCAGTGGCTGGGGCTCAATAGCTTCAATTACATGCGTGAAATGAACTGGAAGAATTTGGCAAGTCAAAAAAATTACAGGACACAAAAGCTGCTTCAACACTTACTCTGCTATTAAGAGATCACCACGAACGCATGGATTCTCATTGGTATTCAGGTCCCTGGAACCATACAATGGTTAGTGTTGGGTTTCTTCCTCTCTGGGCCACAGAAGTTGTCAAGCTGAGTTCCTGTGGACTCAGGACTTGGCTGTCTGCAGCATGCTGGCCTGCTCTGTGTTCATCTACACAGAAGGAGCTCCTGACCACCTGGAAAGGTGGCAGGGATTGTTCCCTGGGTCACAGCATGATGTGACACTTGCTGTCCCGATCTCTTGAGATGGGCCCTGCATAGCAGCCCAATGTGAAGATTTATGTACTGAAGGATGACTCGGCTTCTGTAAGAGCAAACTGAGAGTGTTATTAACACAGAAGGCAAACTCTGCATCCAATTCCATAGGGCCGACGGGTGTGGTCGCGCACCCCTGTAATCCCAGCACTCGGGAAGCTGAGGCACGAGGATTGGTGCGAGTTCGAGACCAGCCTGGGCTACAAAAGTGAGCTCAAGGCCAGCCTCAACTGCATAGCGAGACCCTGTCTCAAAAAGACGAAAAAAAAAAAAGACAAAAAAAAAAAAAAAAAAAAAAAAAAAAAAAAAAAAAAAAAAAAAAAAAAAAAAGAACCTGTGCTGTAATATCCTATAACTCAGAGGTGTCCCAAATTTCCTGGTCAACAAGATTATGGGACCTCAGAGGAAAGGGATGAATGAACTATAGTGTGTCTAAGGAGAGTCACCCAGAGAAAAACATTCTCTCAGGCTTTCACAGAAAGCAAAATGGCCAAGCAATGGCCGTGACTCGTCCTGAAGGCTGACACTAACAACAGTTCTACAAAGTACTGTCTATGGTCCCTGAATGTTTTGTTATACAGGTCTTGCTTCGACTTGCCCTTGACCACCCAGCAAGAAAAAAAAAAAAAATGCTAAATTATAATGCATGAAACGCAGAGCTAGATTGGTGAGATGAGCTTTAGGAGGCTTAGATTCAATAGCCTCCAACATCACAAGCTTCACTGGTGGCCCACTGCAATTGCAGAACATTTGACTGTGTATGTATCTGCTTCCTCTTAGTCCAAAGAGAAGTATATTCTTTTCCTTTTTTTTTTTTTCTAAGCAACATCAATAGGGAGGTGGGTCATGCCC
>PVJA010009452.1:0-60468 GCA_004027025.1 Myocastor coypus
GATTATTTCTGTTCTGTTCTCCTTTCTACTTTTGTGTAGTTGTTCCCCTACTTGGGATGCTATTGATTTAGGCATGTCTTTGTCAACTTTAGATATTATTTCTGCTCTGATGTCCTCTATACGTTTCTCCAGCCATTTTTCCACTTCATGTATTTCTTTTTTTACTTCAGATGTTATCTCTGATCTCAGTTGCTCTATATGTTTCTGCACTTGTGTATCTGCCTGAGATGCTACCAATTCAGAGGTTTCATCTGTATAATTCTCATTTTCTTCCATGATAGTGTCTTCTGTATTTGGTTTGGGTGGGCACGGGCCCTGAGATTGCCTCCTACTCCTTGTTGTTATCATTTTGCATGGAAGCGACCTCTGCACTTTGGTGGCTTTATGCTGTGTCTATGGGTGTTTGGTCTGGAGACTCCAAGCTGGTTCCTCTACAGAGGTTCCTGACTCTGTGTTGGAGCTCTGGCTGCTAGCTTTTGTGAATCCTGGCGGATGTGGTCTGTAGGTGGAGGTGGAGCTTTGGAATTGAGGAGTCCTGGCAGGCTCGTGGACCAGATCGGTTGCCAAACGAGCTATTTGATGGGTTTGGTGCTGGAGCTTGGGCTGGAGGGGTTCAAAAAAAAAGGGGGGGGAGCAGGGGAGGGGAAGGCGGGCCAGGGATCTTGACCCAGCCGGCGCTCGGGCTTGGCTCCCAGCGGTGCGGTTTGGGTCTGGGTTGGAACAGGAAGTTCAAGAGTAAGTTACTTTCTACTTCCCCTTCAAGAACCAGCATTCGCCTCCTCAGGTTGTTGTCCCCCTGGTTAGAATGTGCACACTATAGCCTGGCTGAAAATGCCTTTTCAGCCCCCAGAAGAGTGGAAGGCTGTGAGCTGAGCTGGGCCCAGGGAGAAACACCAATCGCTTAGTAATGCCTGGCAGGGTTCAGGATGGAGTCTGAGTGCTGCGATTGCTGGCCCTGTTGCAGTAGGCAAAGGGAGGACAGAGGCTGCTGTTCTGGGTGTGGAAGCACCTGAAGCTCCCCCTGGGGTAGGGGCACAAGGAGACCCCGGAATGCATAGGCATGGGAGTCCCAGGGTGAGCCTTGAGGCTGGGGCACCCAGGGCTGAGAGGCTGGCCTCTTGAGTGGGGTGGTAGAGAGGTACTAGGATGCCTCTGGAAGAGAGGACCCCCCTTGGGCCCTGTGCTGAACACTGTTCCCCGCTCCTCCTACAGACACCAATGTCTTCTACCATATCGAGGGCAGCCGGCAGACGCTGAAGGTGGTCTTCTACCTGGACAGCTACCACTTCTCCAAGCTGCCATCCCGCCTGGAGAGCGGGGCCAGCCTCCGGCTGCACACTGTGCTGTTCACGAAAGGTGAGCTGTGGGTGGCCAGGGGGAGCAGGGGGTCAGCCAAGGCCACCAGGCACTTGGGGACCTAGTCACCTGCCATCACTCTTCTTCCCTCAGCCCTGGAGAATGTGGAGGGGCTGCCCCTTCCAGGCAGCCAGGCGGCAGAAGACCTGCAGCAGGAGATCAACACGCAGTCCCTGGAGAAGGTCCAGCAGTACTACCGCAAGCTCAGGTACTGGCCTGGGCTGGAGCGGGGCACAGGAATTAGGGAGCCAAGGGCACGCATGGGCATAGCAACAGCAGGCCAGTGGGCAGTGACCCTTTTCTGAGCACCTACTATGTGCTGAGCCTTTGACCCACAGGAGTGTCACAGCAGTGGGTGTGGGAGGCTGTGCTAACTGCTCACAGGTGAGAAAGTGGTTCCCAGAGACCAAGCAGCCAGCCCGCGCCCACACAGCCCACAGCGGTGACCCTTGACCCTTAGTCTCCTCGGTCTCACGGCTGGTACTCAGCGGAGCCCAGCTGCTTCTTTCAGCCCAAGTGGGGGTTGGAGCTGGGATGGAGGTGGTGGCCTCGGGTTCCTGGTCTTCAGAAAGAGATGTTGCTCCGGGGCCTAGTCCCCAAGGAGCCGTGGAGAGAGCATAGCGCACAGGCCTGGGCGGCATCTGCTGAGTTCTGCAGCAGCGCCTGCCCCCCTGGCCTCTGTGGCAACCTCCCTGCGCCTGCTTCGCAAGCCTGGGCACTCAGGCAGGCTGAGGCTTCAGAAATGGACTGGTGTGGGGAGGGCGTGCTGCTCCCCGGCTGACCTTACATTTGGAAATGGGAGAAAGACGCCTGTACCCAGATGCCAGCAGGCCATGTCACATGTCAGGCCATATGACATAAAACTGGCGACTGCTGGACCAACACCATGGATTTGTTCTGTGCCACTTGCTTGGGTGACCGCCCAGTCTCCCCTTCATTCACTCACATAGGTCCCTGGGGTCTTCTGTGACCCCACACTGGCTGGATACTTGTGCAGGAATCAGCAGGTGGGAAAACTCGTCCCTCTCTGTAACTGGCCCACGTCCTGCCTTGTAAATAAAGTTTTATTGGCACACAAGCACGTTCACTGATATCTGGCTGGTCTCTCAGGCCTCCAGGACTCACTGGTTGGCCCCATACAGCAACAGCTTGCAGACTTGACATAGCCTCCTCTGCTGGGTGGTGCCTGTGCCCAGAGGGGTGGGTCTGGGCAGGGCTGTGGCTGCACAAGCTGTGATGTGTGGCCCCCTCAGCACCATCTTTCTCTCTCAGGGCGTTTTACCTGGAACGGTCGAACCTGCCCACCGATGCCAGCACCACTGCGGTGAAGATAGACCAGGTGCGTCCTGTGCCAGCCAGGTGGGGCGGCCGTCAGGGCAGCAGTCCCCTGGCCTTTATGTTTGCTTCACATGCACTGCCAACCCTGGGCAGCGGAGGGCACCCCCAAAGTGGAAGGTTCAGTTTTCCTTGGGAAATGGAAAGATCGGGCTGCTTCCTCCAAGGAGCCCCCAGTGCCCTTTGGGACCATGGGGCTTCCCATGCCACACGGTCCTGGACCTTCTGCTTTCCAAGGCTTGGAGTCAGGCAGGGCCTTGACTGGACACTGGCTTTGCTGTGCTGGACCTGGAGCTTGAGGCTGGGGCTCTGAGAACAGTGGTGGCTTTCGTCCTTTGGGATGTTGTATCTGCTTGGTAGTGTCACTATGGACAGTGTGTCAGCAGCCGTCTGTACCTCCACATGGTGGTTAGGCAAAGATGGGGGCTACGAGGAAGCCTCATCCTGGGGAGGTGCAGCTGGAGCTGATCGCAACAGGTGTGGGTTTGGAGAGTCAGGAGGGCCGCTGTTCAGAAGGCTTTGGTGGGAGCACATCTGCACGTGAAGAGATAGATCTGGGGGTGGGGCTGGCACAGCATGTGGTGCCAGGGATGGAACCGCGGTCCCTGAAGAGATAGTTCTGAGGGTTGGAAATAAACCACGTGGCAAGTGCTGAGCACCTGCTGGTGGGGCAGTGGGGAGCCATGGGCAGTTCTCGAGCAGTGGTTATAGCAGCTAATGGGATTATATTTACGCCTTACAGCTGATCCGCCCAATCAATGCCCTGGATGAGCTGTGCCGGCTCATGAAGTCCTTCATTCACCCCAAACCCGGTGCTTCTGGGAGCCTGGGCACCAGCCTCATCCCTGTCTCCTCGGAGCTCTGCTACCGCCTGGGGGCCTGCCAGATCACCATGTGTGGCACAGGCATGCAGAGGTGAGAAGGCCTTGGCCTTCTGGGTTTCAGTTTGTCAGGCTGTGAAGTGGGCGAGCAGGGACAGTCAGCCTGGGATGGCCGTGGTCCCTGTGATGGAGCTTGTTATGTGGCCCATTAATGTAGCATTGGTGATAGATGGGTGGGCTCCGTGGTGCAAGCTGGGGAGCTGGCCACTGCACTACCTGCATTTTCTGCTTTTCTCCCTGTCCCAGGGAAAAAGAGGCTGCTTTTCCCATGAGGCCCTTGCTGTTCAAAGCAGCTCCCTCACTGCCCTCCCTGGGAGCCCTTGCCATGCAGCCATGAGGTGTATCTGGAAGTTTAGGTGTTCCCTGCCCTGAGTCAGGGCTGGCTCCTGAGGCAGGAACCTGTCTGTCCCTGTTGCACACCAGCACCTAGCCTGGCACCGGGCATGAGGCAGGGCCCAGTGAATGTGCGCTGAGCAGCTGTTGTGGAGTCCTTGTTCTTGAGGGCGCGAGGCCCATCTGTGTCCGTGTTCACAGGATGGCACCCTTCTACCTTGCAGGCTGTGAGCGCCTGCCTGAGGGTTCCCACCCAGGCAGCAACTCTGCTCCCAGGGGCCATGGGCCGTGTCAGGAGACCTGCATGGTTGTCATGTAGGGAGAGGGAGGCCAGGGCCGCTGTGTGGTGTCCTGCCGAACACAGGACAGCGGCCTCTGCCTGGCCCACTCTGTTTCATAGCAAGAGTAGCACAGAGAGATTCGTCTGTCCAGCATCACAGGGTCTTAGTGGAGGGCTGGGTAATGTCCACGAGGCCTGGGGCCTGGAACTGTTGAGAACAGACGCGAGCTGGGGTCCCAGGGACCCATCTGAGACCCTGCTGTGATGTCCTGAGGCTTCTGGGGAGTCGCTCCGCAGCCCCTCGGGGAGTGTTACCCATGTCCTCCCCAAACGAGGTGCTGGGACCTCAAAGGGACCCCAGGATGCCCCGCCTTGCGGTGCAGCCTCACGGGGTGCAGACAGCTTGGCTGTGGGCCTGATGGCTGCCAGGAGGGGAGAGCAGGCAGGGACAGGAGGGACGTAACGGAGTCACCGGGTGCTGGGAGCCCTTGGGCCCTCCCAGGAGAGGGAGGGGGGTCAAGGCCATGGCCAGGCAGAAAGTGGTCCCACCCCATGAGGTCCCTCGTCCTTCACCCTGCAGGAGCACCCTGAGTGTCTCCCTGGAGCAGGCGGCCATCCTGGCACGGAGTCATGGGCTGCTACCCAAGTGCATCATGCAGGCCACAGACATCATGCGGAAGCAGGTGAGGCCTGGCCAGCATGGTGGCTGAGGACTGGGGTTGGGAGTGGGGGTGCAGATACCCTGGAACCCATCTCCATGCATCTTGGGTTCTCTGATGTCACGGAGGCCCCAGGCCTGACAGCTTTTCCTTTCCAGGGTCCCAGGGTGGAGATTCTGGCCAAAAACCTCCGAGTAAAGGACCAGATGCCCCAGGGTGCACCTCGGTAAGTGCTGCCCTGTCCATGCCCCACAGGAAGCCAGGGCCAAGCCTGGGCATCCGGTGCCAGGTCCTACCTATCCCAGAGGCTCACAGTGCACCGATGGGACCCCATGTCTGCTTTATGGGGCTTCTGCCTGGGGGAGCCATACATATGGCCCAGTCATGACCTGCCCTCCACAAGGAGCCCCACTGTGGCTGGGAGGACCAGGTAGCATCTACACTGTGAGCCACAGGTGGCCGCTTGGTGGGTCCCCTCTGCCTGACGGCAGGGCCACACCTGAGAGTCTTCAGCTCTCTCTGCATGCTATGTCAATGCTACTGCAGCTCTGGTGGGAGCTCGACTCCTTTCAGTCAGTCCTTTTCTTTCTTTTTTTTTTTTTCCACCGAGTTTGCCCTGAGCAACTAACTGCAAGTTTTAAGTAACTTTTAATCTTGAAATCATTCAACTCACAGGCAGTTGCAAAAGAACCGCAGTAAGTTGTGAGCATCCATGGGTGGGCTGTACGCGATGAGACTCGCTGTGTTGGTTCAGGAACAAATCTGACTCCCAGAATGGAGCATGTGCATAGGTCGGGGCCTCAAGGTTCAGAGCACAGGGTGTGGTGGCCGACGCCTGTAACGCTGGCACTCTGAGGGTCACCAGAGCACTCACTTGCTTGGACTCTAATGCTTCCCTTACATTCACCCCACTGCAGACACTGCCCATCTCCACCCACAGGAACCCACGTGACCCAGCAACAACCACTGTGCACCTTGTGGCTCCGCCTGCCCTGCAGAGCAGGAGAGTACCCAGGGCTGGGCCGGGTGCCAAGGGAAGGCAAGGCCACATCCATGGTTTTCATTTTCCCTGTTTTTGTACCTGGGGAGTGTTTGTTTTCTGGACGCGAGTTACCTGCTCAAATAAAAGTAGAAATAATAAGGCAAAGCCCTTCTGCTGCCTGGACCGCTCCTCATCCTCTACCTTCACCTCTAGGCTCTACCGCCTCTGCCAGCCGCCTGTGGACGGGGACCTCTGATCGTGGGTGGACGTGCTGTGCTGCGTGTGGGGCACAGAAGGACACAGTGGGCTGCGCTCTCTGCCAGAGCCCCCTGCAGCTTCTACCCTGGCCTCTCCCACCTGAGTCTGCCTGGACTCCTCTGTGGCTTCCTTCGAGGACGCATCTGGACTCTGCACTCCCAAGACTGGGTCCTCCGCCCAGGCGGCACAGCCCCCATTCTCCTGCCAGAGGCCTGAGGGCCCTGGGGACCCATGGAAGTCACGGGGGCTGTGAGGGCCTGGACTTCAGCCTCCCGGGTCCCAGAGAGGACAGAGGGGAGGTTGTGGGTGCCACAGCTGGAGGGCTGGAGCCCCAGCGCCCCAGGATGGTGCAGCCTACACTTTTGCAACCCCCAGGTCTACATTCCAGGAGGCCACACTCCCCTCCCATCCTTAGCTCTCAGCTGCACCAGCCGTGCTCTTAACCCGCCCGGCAGATGTGGGGAGCTTGGCGGGAGAAACAGGCCACGTCAGATGCCAGCATCGCTCACTGCCAGTCTGGGGCGCGAGATTTGCTCTGACTTTTATTTATATAGCGTGACATCTCTGCAGTTTATATCTTGGGGTTTTTTTGTTGTTGTTAAGATTTTTTCTAAGGTTGTATGATTATATATTTGACATTTTAAATTTCAGAGAGAGGTATATTGTCTAACAGGACCAACGTAGCGTAGTATTGATAACTTTACCCAGTTCTACTAAAAGAAAAGAACTAAATTATTGAAAAATTTTAAAATGTCAGTATTTCCTCTTTTTTAATATTAGGGTCATCAATGTCACTCACAAGTATTGACTGGTTCCTCTTCTGCTCGTCCTGATTCTTCAGCATTTGTCTGGTTTGGGGACTTTGCTCTGGACAGTGGCTGGAAGGATTTCAGAGGTGGTCTAGCCATTTTGGGAACCAGGGGTGATGACCTCTTGCCCAGAAAGTATCACACACAGGTCAGGGGCACTGGGGACACCAGCTGGTGGCAACAGACTTTGTAATTTATTTTTTTTGATGTGAACTTCACAGAGCAGGGTATTTGGGACCCTTCAGCCAGCCAGACAGGAAGTGACCCTTCGTTCCCAGGCAGAGGGACCCCTGTGCAGTTTGCTCCTAACCTCTACATCTCTAGGGAAAGGCAGCCAAGGAGGAAGGGGAAGGATGCCTGGTCACTCTGGCGGGCTGGGGACATGGATGTGGGCTCCTGTTGAGGCATCTTGGTCCCCTCAGCCCCCAGGGACCACCTCTGTCAGCACCGTGCACAGGATTGCAAGAGGTGGCTTTGTCACTGTATGTTACTACAGGTAGAAACCCAGGGACCTGCTTTAGCCCTGCCAGGGGACATGGAGGAGGGCCCCAAAGGCCAGGGCATTGTGCACTGGTTTACTTTAAAGTGTACAGATTCTTCTTGTTAAATACATGATAGATTTTTATTATTATTAAAGTCAGTTTATTATACAAAGAAGGAGGCTACGACCTGCTCAGTCTCCGGTGAGTGGTGTGGGTGGTGGAGCTTGGAGGGGCACTGGGAGGATGGTTCTGGTGGTTCCAGTGGTTCTTGTGGTTCTGGTCTTTGCAGGGGTTTGGGTCTCTACTATCGGGGTCCTTGAGCCAGGGGCCCCTAAACCGGTGATGTCACCACTGTGTGCCTCAGTTTGCTCTTCAGCAGTGAACAGTTCAGCTTCTCTTGCAGGGGGCGGGGTGAGGACTCCCTGAAATCACAGGTGGGGCTGCCTACTTTCGACGCAGAGCTGTTTTACTTGATGGTAGAAAAACATGGCTGCTATGTTTCCTCCAGTTTCCCACCCTTTCTGGGTGCCCTAAGTGTGCCAACCAAGAAATACCACCGAGTCGCTCTGAGTCTCTCTATGCCCTGGCCTGTAAGGCTCATTGGATTAGAAGGGGAGTGGAGTTCAAAACAGAAGGGGCTTGGTTCCAGCCAATCAGAATCCAGACTGGTGTAAATGGGCCAATCAAAACATGCAACAGGCCAATCAGCGCAGCCTGGGTGGGGCCTAGCTGCCGCCCTCACTTGCCCACCTGGTCTGGGTTCGTGTGCCGGAGAAATTTCATTCCCTGGGCTGAGATTGACCTGCAGACCTGTTCAGCCTCACTGGCCCTGGGTCTCCCTCCCACCCTTCTTTCCCTTAACTCCTCCCAGTTTGGAGAACACTGAAGCCTATGCAAGTTTCCTTTTGGGAAAGGAACTTCCTGTGGAAACTTCATAAAATGTCCAATGGAAGTTTCCTTTTTTGGAGGCCATGGCAACCCTGGGGCTCCCCTGCCACGCTGCCCTGCCCAGCCCTGCCATCTCCCACCACAGCCCTTCCCCGCCGCCTTGTTCTCATCCAGGGAACCTGCCAGGTCCAGTTCTCGGAGGCCTCCCTGAGAAGTGTTCTTTTTTTCAGCTGCCTCCCCAAGACTCTGTTCTATGACACACTCTGGGATCCTAGTGGGATTTGGGGCACACGGTGGGTTAATGATTTGGAATCAACTGACGGCTGGTTCTTAAGTGAAGAGCTATCACCTCTACCTGTGCTTGGGATCAGCGGGGAGGACTTTATGTCTTCCTGTGGCAGACACTTCTCAAGGACACTCTGTCTTCTGCATGTGGAGATAAAAGCGACTCCCGGAAAGCGGCACCAGCTGGCTCAGCTTGAGTTCAGAGGTGAGAACTGGCGTCTGCCCTAGCAAGTCAGGCCCTCCCCACTTCAGTGTGTGGGAGCCAGGCCAGAGGGAGGGCCACTGAACGACAGGGGACAGGAGGACCCAGACTGGTGGGAAATCCTCCCTGAGAATGCTATTATATTTTGACTTAACTGCTGGTGGGTTTCACTTCTGAATTCAGAATTGTAGCGCCCTGAAAATCAGAAATTCTGGTCACAGTCGCCCACAGTCCCACCTGGCCATGCTGCACTGGTGTTGGGGAGTGGCAGCCACCTCGGGGACACAGGTCTCCAGAGCCCCGCATCCACGTGGCCTGCGCGCTCATCTTTGAGTCTGCTGGGCTCTTGACCCTCCAGATCCACAGCTCTGGAGTGGCCACTTTTTTTTTTTTTTTAATTATTTATTTTTTTTCTTGTTTCAGAACCTTTGTTTGTTTATTCACTCATTTTTATGGCCGACTCAGCCCACCCCAAGGGCAGGGCTGGCGCAGCATGTGGTGCCGGGGATTGAACTGTGGTCCCTGAAGCTGCCCAAGCTTTCCCAAGCAGGGGCTTTAGACCACTGAGCCATCCCGCCATGCCCCTGGAGTGGCCACTTTGACGTCAGCTGAGGGAGGATCTGGTGACAGGGATCACTAGGTCAGTCAAAGGCAAGGCCACTGTCAGCCCTGAGCTGTTGCTCTCAGAACTTGTGGCTCCCTGCTCCTCCAGAATGACAGGAGGGGACCTTCCTGTCCTCAACATAGACGCAAGAATGGTGTGGGCCCACTGGGAAGCCATGGGTGCACAGGGTATGCCAGCTACTTCATTCCATCAAAACTTACCTATTCATGTATTGTAGGAGCTTCCCAAGAGCACCCTGACAGACCATGCCTATCTCCAATGCCAGTCAGAGCAGAAACCAGTGAATCACGACCAAATTATAAGAAAGAGGCTAGGTGTAGTGGTATGCACATGTCATCTAAACTATGTGGGAGGCTGAGGCAGGAGGGCTGCAAATTCAAACCTAGCTTTGAATTCAAACCCCCAAAATAAGCAAGGCTGGGGGTGTCGCTCAGTGCTTCCTAGGTTTAATCTCCAGTACCCAATCCAGAGAAATGAGTCACAACCACTAGAGCATGGAACACAGGTGATATCTGCCCTCAGCTGGCAAGCACACCTCCAACCACGTGCTCTGCTGCCTGGGTGGGTTTGTGCTGGGCAGGGCTGGGAGGACTGGGATGTCAGACACCCAAGCCTGTTCCAGATCTGGTAGCCTTCTGTACTTGCTGAGCGGCCATCTCTTGGGTGTCACCGTCTCTCTGAGCCTGTTTTCTTCTTCAAATACTGGCAAGTTTAGACTACCTGGTTGAGAAGCTGACACCCTGCCATGACTTTCTGGCAGACATGCAGTACCCGGTCTGTCCAGCAGGTGGCGCCGCGGACCGTGCAGTGAATCCACCGGCCCTGGCCTTTCCTGGGCCTTGTCGTTTTTTTTTTTTTTTTTTTTTTCCCGTGATTGCATTGTTGTAGCTTTTCTACGTTTAATTTGCTCCATAACATATGCCGATAAGTTCGATCTTCCAGTCTTTTTATTTTTCTTTTTTCCCCCCCTCTGCCTCCTTTCTCATTCTGGTGGGATCCAGGAGAAGGATGTGAAGATCATGATAAACTAACTGTACAGGTGCTCCCAGGGGCAGTGCCAAACCAAACCCACAATTAGACCTGTTCCTTTCCTCTGGGAACTAGCAGGCAGTGCAGGCCACCAGGTGGTGCTGTGGGCCAGGCTGAGGTGCCAGTTGTAGGCTTAGACTCCTGGCATTACCAGCATTTCATTTACCCCCTTGTGAAGAAAGGGCACGTGGCCCAGCTCCTCAAACTTCTCTAAGGGGCCAGTAGTGACATTTGAGTCTGTCCCACGTTTTGAGCACTTCCTGTCCATCCAGCACATTGCTTGGTGGCTTCAGACATCATCTCCTATAAGCCTGTCCTGGCCTCTTCCAGGCCCTGCTCCATGGAAGAAGAAATGGCTCAGAGAGCGTGAGTTACTCGAGGTCACAGCTGGCAGGCCGAGCATCCTCCTGCCCCAGACCTGGCTCCAGGTGTGGGTAGCAGCATTGGCATACTGCCATGGCATAGCATGGCCTCTGTCTAGCTGCACTGTGGAGAATGGGACTTTGGTATTAGAACCTTGCAGAAAGGACAGGAAGGGGAAGGGTCGAAAAGGTCGCTTCTCAGGGACAGACTGCAGGCCAGCAGTGGGAATGCAGGAGGGTGTTTTGTGGGCTTTGAGTTACGGGTGCTGCAGGGCCTTGGCACATGTTCCGAAGCTGGGCTGCTCTCCCTGCTGGGTGGCCTCTCCCTTCTTTGCTCTTTTGCTTTCTCTCCCAGGTCTGGTCCAGTACCATCCTCTCCCCTCCACTCCCGTTGCCCCCTCCTATCGCCCTGTTTTATTTTTCTGCAGAGCGTTTCCTCTACCTGGCGGGGTCATTGGCCCGCTTGTCCTCTGTCTGCCTCCCTGCTGTACACCACTGCTGCTGCTGCTGCTGCTTATCTCAATATCAGGGACTCTGGTTTGTCTCTGTGAGTGGCCTAGGTCATGGGACAGGGGAAGGGCTTCTAGTGACTGGGCTGTCTCCTGGGTCCCCACTAGTGTCCCCTCTAGACATGGAGATGTGAGGTGCTATAGGAGAACTGGTGGCATCCGTGCTGAGAGCCACTGGGGGCCCTAGGCTGTCTCATGCATCCTGAGTGGTGTGCCTGCTGTCCAGCTGGTGGAGAGGAAACTCCCTCTGGGCCTGGCAGGGAAGGGCACAGGGGGCTTAACCCAAGGCCATGGCATTCACCGACACCCCAGAACTTTATTTTTTCTTCTGAAACCCTGATGCTGCCTCCCACCTCCCGCCCCCCTGACCTGTGTGCCGACCCCAGTCCTCCTCCTGCCCTTTCTCCTCCATTTATCTCCCTGGGGTGGTAGACAGACGCCTGGCAGGAGGCTGGGACAGAGCTGGGTGCCCCTAGAATGCTCTTCTGTCTGGTTGGGAGCCCCTGGATGTGGGGTGTCATGCACAGCTACTGGAGCCAAGGGACCCTGCTGGGATTTGTTCCTGAACTCCCACGACATGTTAATCTCCAATGTGATAAACTGTGGCAGGACGAGGGCAGAGAGTTAACCTCCAACCACAGGGTGGGGACTGTGGAGAGGGACTGGCTTGGTTGCCTTGGTTAAAAATCATTATGATGGAGCTTCATGAGCAGGTCCCAGTGGCTTTAGAAGAGCTAAAGGGACAGAGTAAATGGACCTCACATAGACACAGGGTACGCATACATGTCGTGTGATGTGCCCCCTCAGGACTCTGTTAGCACAGAGCCCATCCGCCCTCTTCACTGAGCAACTTTGTTTCTGTCTTTTCTATTTGAGAAAGGTTCTGGCTATGTAGCCCAAGTTGGCCTTGAACTCAAGGTAATCCGACTACCTCAGCCTCCCAAGTGCTAAAAGTACAGATGTGCATCATGACAGCCAGCCAACCTCTTTTCTTGTTAACTGTCCTGCCCCAAGGATCTCACTATAGCGATGGCCGAAAGGCAGATGCACTCATGCTGTTAGGTGTGTCCTCACCCAGCCTTCTTTTAAGCAGGAGGAAGTTTGAGGACATTCTGAGGCAAGTTGATCTGACTTTGTCCTTGCTGGCTCTCTTTAACAAATATTTATCGAGGGCTTTCTGTGTGCCAGCCCCATTCCGGACCCAATGTCGCATTTGTGAAGCCTCTGTGGTGTTTTTATCCTTCTGGAAGGAGACAGACAAAAAAGTCAAAACCACACAGGGATGTATTAGGTCAGGTGATAGAGGCGCCCCGGGGTAATTATTACAACAGGCGAGAGGCCAGGCCAAGGCGCAGGAGCCATGTAGGTGGTCATGGAAAGCCTTTCCGGGGCAGACCTATGAGGAGCGGAGTAGGAAAGATCCCTGCAGCCAGGGCAAGGCGCAGGAGCCAAGTAGGCGGTCATGGAAAGCCTTTCCGGGACAGACCAATGAGGAGCGGAGTAGGAAAGATCCCTGCAGCCATCTGTTTCTGAGCAGAAGGCACAACACAGGCAAAGGCCCTGGGTGAGCGGAGGGGTGAAGAGGTCACAGGGCAGGAGCAGCGGGGGTGCAGGGGTGACGCTGGAGGGGTGGGGACCCGATGTGCACGCGACCAAGCACGCAGGGTGCTGTCTGGAAGTCACTGGTGCTTCCGAGCAAGGAGCACACAGATTCCTCATGTGTAGCACCGCAGTTGTCACTCCAGCCCATTGGCCTAGCCCCTTGAGGACCTGTGAGGATTTGCCGAGGGCTCTGCACCAGAGTGACACTGACAGTACAGGTCTGTAAGGCGCCGCGCTTCCTCTACTACTTTCCAAGATGGATGGCAGGTGAGGACTTTCAGGGTAGCTCCATTCTCTGCACAGGTGAATCCCCTGGGGGTCCTCTGGGGGTACCAGGGATGAGGTGGGGGACAGATGGGCCACTTCCAGTAGGGGACTGGTGCGGAGATGAGAGGGGAACAATAATTCTGTGGGGTCCTGGAGTCGCAGCTCTGTGGCACACACAGGCTGCACAAGGGGTGGGTCTCAGCCCCAGCGTGACACCAAGTTGCTCTGAGCCCTTGAGGTGTGAGGCCTGCAGCTTCCTGACAACCCCCTGGGCCTTCTCCTCGCCTAGGGACCAGCAGAGTCAGGTGCAGGGGCTCTGGGAGGACCAAAGCTCGCTGCCCTCCTTCACCCTGGCAGAGCCCCCATCTCCCTCCCTAAGTGAGTTCCTGCCTTGCAGGTTAGTTTCTCCTCTGTGCCCTGGAATGGCCTAGGATCTGGAAGCTGAGCCAACCCCCAGCAAGGTTCTGTCTCCTCGGGGCTTCTCACCGGGCCCTGGGGCAGGGCAGGTACCAGGGCAAGGGACAAGGCGGGTGGCATGCAGGCCTCCAGCTCCCTCCTCTGGGCAGTTCCCTTATTGCAACCAAAATTTTCTCCCAGAATGGTGGCTGGGATATGGGCTCAGGCCCTTTGGCTCCACTGCCCAGGGTTTTGTCTGGGCTTGAGCTGGGGACAACTTTTGGGTACGTGGGGACAGGAACATGGCAGGCTCAGGCTGCTGCAGTCATGGGGAAACCCAGGAAACTTTTCCCTCCAGAGCTCTGGAATAGTAAACAGTGAGGCGACATCACACGGGGTCCTGGAAGCCGAGGGCAGGCGAAGTGTGTACACAGGACACTGGCAAAGAAGAGCCTGCTGACTCTGAGACCGTATTCATCCCTGGTCCCCGAAGCACGAGGACAGGGAGGAGCAGGGTGGAGTGTGGAGATGGAGGACTGGCCTCGGTGTTCGGCACATGAGCTTTGTGGCTGGACTTCCTGGGCTACAATTTCTAAGCAGGTCTCTTGACCTCTGTGCCTCAGTTAACCATCCATGGTATGGGCTCATAGCAGTGTTCTTCTCATAGAGAGATCATGGAGAAGTTTAAGTCTCTGACAGGCGCTGGGCTCTGGCCACTGCCCAGGGGCTACAGGCACTGCTCCTGCCTGCACAGTGGGATATTTCGCTGTCCTAAATCCAATCCCACTTGAGGTAACTGGCAAGTCTGAAAACCAGGCCCGCTGGGACAGGAGAGAGGACACCCCCCGAACAGGCTGGGGCCCAGGACCAATGGCATCTGTTTACTTTGCCAAGCCGTGTATTCTTCTGTGTCTTCCCCCCTCTGCCCTTCAGTGAGACATGGGTGAGGATGCGGCTCCCAAAATAACCGTCTCACTGGAGGAGCTGGCTAGGCAGAGGCAGGGGGCTTCCTCCAAGGCTGCTGCAGACCAAGGCGGGCCGGCGAGGAGGGAGCCCTGGGCCGCACAAAGTGCCCTGGGGTCCCCTCGCTTTAGAGGCAGGGCCCGCAGGGAGCAGGTTCTGAGTCTGACCCTAGACTGGTTGAGAGGCAGCCAGGATGTGCAGCACTTGGGCATCCACGCCCACAGATGGCCCTGCCCTCAGCGCTGTCACCAACAGTGCCTCTTGGTGACTCTGGTGACCTCTGCTCAAACTCCAGTTCTGTCGTGGCAGACTATGTAATCCCGGGCTCTGACGACTCTGTGGCCCATTTGTCCCCTCTGTAAAAAGAGGGTGCTTTCCTCTGGGGTCTCTGTGTGACAGGAAGGGGTGGCTCTGCTCACGTACTCGGCAGCACCGCCCATGTCAGGCGATCGTGCCCACTGGCCACTGCTCTTCCTTATTGGCTATGTGGAGAATGACGCAGGACGCACACAGACGCAGTATGCGTGTTGCATGTGTCCTAGGAGGAGCGTGCGTCCGCTCGGGAGGGGGCTGGAAGCTGTGGCCGCACAGCGAAAGGAACTCCAGGGCTCTTCTCCGGGAAGATCCCGCTCCGGCTCATCTTCGGGGCTGGCGGAGCTCGCGGTGTCTCCTCTCTCTAAGGACCTGGAGTAGGGAGCGGACCCCTCTCACATTCGCTGCAGAACCCGTGTTGTCTTATGACAGCAGTGAAGCAGCCCTGACCTGGTAGAGACGTGTGTGTGTGTGTGTGTGTGTGTGTGTGTGTGTGTGCGCGTGCGTGCATATGTGAGCATTCGGGTGTGTGTGTGTGATGTTGTGTAATGTGTGTGTGGCTTTCACACATCCACATTAGAGCACGAGGTCGCTGACCCTCCGAGGCCTGGTGTGTGTTCACCTAGGACAGCTACCCTCCAGAGTGTTAGTGTGTGACGTCCTTCCTTCTGGCCTGGGCAGTGACCTCCTGGGTGTCTGCTCTGTACCCTAGGAAGCAGCAGCCCAGCATGGACAAGTTCCAGTGCCCACACTGACTTGCCCAGCTTTAGATTTTTTTTGGGGGGGGTCCTCCCTAGTGTGATGTGTTCCTCAGAGTCAAAACCTCTGCATCAGTTCCTATCCCTTTACCTTGCTTCTCCTCACAAGCACCGCCCTTTCCTCCTACCAGCCTCTCAGGCATCCCCACCCTGATGCCTACACACAAGGTGACCTGTCCAGTGTGGCTTTCGTGAGCCAGCAGAGCTGTACCACAGCTCCATGGATGACATGTAGCCCTGTTCTGTCCCTTGCTGCCCTGGGTCCTGGATTCCCTGTCCCCAGCTTGCCATCCTGACCTTGACAGTTCTGGGTCCCCCTTTCTCCAGCCCTCCCTGCCAGCTCTGAATGTGGCTCAGTACAATGCCTGTCCCACTGGTCACTGCACTGACTTGGGAGAGACTACACCTTATTTCTCCTCCATCCTGAGCTTCTCAAAGCCTGCTACCCCCTAGCCCCACCCAGTGCCAGCCCCTCTATCATTGCCAGTCCAAGCCACCATCTTGTGGTGGTGACTGAGAAAGGTCTTCTATGGAGTCTTCTGCCTCCCCTGTGGGCAGCAGAATGAGTCTTAGCAAGTGCAGTTCAGATCATTACTGTCGCCCAAAATCTTCAGTGACTTTGAGTACTCTCACCATAAATCCTGAATTCCCTGCTGTGGCTCCCCTGGCCCTGTGTGATCCAGTGCCTGCCCTCCCCACACAGCTCTGCCCCTGCTCACTTTAAAAAAAGTTATATATATATATATATGTAGATATAGATAGATATAGATATAGATATAGATATAGATATAGATATATAGTTATAGTTATGGTTTATGTCTAATTGTCCCCCCAAAGCCTCATGCAGTCATGGGCAGGGACTTCTATAGATTGAGACTTGACTCATGAATCACTGAGATTATGTATTTTAGTACTGATCTAGAGTTTGAGACTTGATCCATGAACCCTGGGATTATGTGTTTTAAGTACTTCTGGGATTATGGGTGTAGCCTGAGGCAGAGAGTCTGAGGTGGAGAGCCTGCATGTAATATAGAGAGAAACATAGTCCCAGCTCTTGGGAGGCTGAGGCAGGAGGATTGATGTGAGTTTGAGACCAGCCTGGGCTGCAAAAGTGAGTTCAAGGCCAGCCTGAACTGCATAGTGAAACCCTGTCTCAAAAAGACAAAAAAAAAAGAAAGAAAAGAAAAAGAAACAGAGTTAGACTTGTGCAGTTGCTTCTGCTCTGCTGCTTGGTCAGTTGCCTCTGTCGCAATTGTTGCTGTTCCGCCGCCATGAACTGGATACTGTCTGCCCTGTTCCACTCAGCCCTGGGCCAGCTGAATATGGACTGAAACCTCCAGTGACTGTGAGCTAAATAAACCTTTCCTTCCTTCATTTTGGGTGTCAGGTATTTGTCCCAGCAATGAGAGAAAAGTAACTAAGACATTATATATTTGTTTGGAACAGGGTCTCAATATACAGCTCAGACCTGCAGTGGTCCTCCTGTCTCAGCCTCCCCAGTGCTGGAATTACAGGGGTGAACCACCATACCTGGTTTGATGCAGGACTGGCATAGCATGTGGTACCAGGGACTGAACCCAAGTCCTTCCGCTTGCCAAGCAGGCGCTTAGACCACAGAGCTATCTCCCCAGCCCCTGCTCACTTTGTTAATCATCTCTTCTGCACCTCAGGGTCTTTGCCCTTATGGGTCCTGCTTCCAAGATGCTCTCCTTCTAGATCTCTGGCTTGCTTCTTCTCTTGCCCTGGGTCTGGTCAGGACCATCTCTGCCACCCTGTCTGGAGTAGTCCCCGCTTCCTGGGCAGGCGCACTCTGTCTGTTCTGCTTCCCTCTGGGGCTCTGTCAGGTCTGTGATCACCTCGGGGCGCAATGTCTTCATCTCCCATGAAAGCGGGCTGTGGCTCTAGGATGTCCCAGTCTTCAGCACCTGAGGTTCACCCAGGGCACAATCTCGCAGAGCGGGTGAATGGACGAATGAATGGGAGCTTGTCTGGACTCCATGCATAGACCCAGCTCAGTACTCTCCTATCGCATGTCCTCCTCCTTTGAAAGCCTCCCACCACTGAGAATTTATTTTAATGCAAAATTCATTTGTGCTAATTCTTGCCAGATAAGAGGTGCATATTTTAGTAAGGAACATCTGCAGACACAAGTCTTTAATCCAGGGACATCACCCGGATAATGAGCATGTAAAAGAGGATGAATGTAACATGGCGATTTAGGACCCAGAGACTTTGACCAGGCCTTAGATCACAGTCTCTGGGATTCACTGGGGTGCATGTACTCCTCTAGGGGGTCAGCATGGAATCAGTGTCAAGTGCCTGGTAGTCACCCCCCGCCTCCCGGTCTGATGCTGGGGAAGCCTGTTTACCCTCCCTGGCTTCAGTGCTCTGTCTGTAAGTGGGGGTCCTGACCTCACAGGAGTGCAATGCTCAGATGAGATGATGGTGGGATCCTGGTGCTTTGTAAATTACAAATCTCTGTTCAGCAAATAAATGAGATTATGGTAATCAGTAAAAACAGCCCTATTTTAGGCTTGGAGAACTAGAAAAGCCCAGAACAAGTAGCTAAAGCGTAAAGGCAGCTTTGGCTTCACACATAGAGTTCTGCAGAATTCAGGCAGTTGTGGTTCATGAGCTCAGGACCCAGGGCCTTGCAGTTCCACACCACAACCACTGTGCCTGCGACAGTGCCCGAGCAGAAAGAGAAGAGAGGGTGGAGTTTGTTCCTGTTGCCTCTTCCAAAGAGTCTGGAAGCTCGCCCAGGGGCCTGGCACTCATTTTTTTTTTTTTAACTTTATGTTATGGCCTGCTCAGCCTGGAGGTGGGGCTGGTGCAGCATGTGGTGTCGGGGTCAAACTGCGTTCCCTGTTGTTGCCTAAGCTTGCCTAAGCAGGTGCTTTAGACCACTGAGCTATCTCACCAGCCCCTGGCACTCATTCTTAACTAGTGTGTTTCACCAAAATTCCACCCTATGGGTTCCCCTAGACCAATTGCCAGTGGAGAAAAATGGCATTATTGTGATTGGCTGGTGGTTTCCCAATGGAGGTACAGCCATGCCCTGCATGTGTGGGGCACAGTCCACATGAGACACAGCATGGCTCCCACCCAAATCTCAGGGTCCCCTTGTGCATTCACTCATGTAGGAGCCGTGTCACTCTCAGCCCAGGACTGACACCCACTTTAGATGGAGACAAATCTTCATGCAGGGATGTTAACACCAGTATCCTACTGCAGGCATTGGTGCCTTTATGTCCCTTGCCTTTATAACCAGCCATTCTCAATCTTCTCTCTCCTCCAAAGGTGTTTTCTAGATGTCTGGGAGGCCCTAACAATCCTGAGTCTTCTCATTGACATATTTAAAAATGATGTACTTTGTCTCAAATTATTATTCTTTTATTTCTTTTTTATAATCCACTTAGGGCACTATAATGAGTTTTTAAGTAGGTGTGTGATATTCTAGGTTAATTATTTATGACTTGCATTTGAGAGCAGTAAAGAGATCATTAAAGAAAAAAAAAAAAAAAAGAGGGAGATCATTAAGCACATTCTTCTTGAGGTCATGGGGTCAGATGGGGCGGAGACCTCAGGCCTGGATCCATCAGACCCGAGTCCTGGGACGGGAATGGTCACACGCATGTCCTGATGGCCCTGGGTCACTCCTGGTTTATGACCAGGAGAGAATTTGCTGGTGGGAATGAAAGATGGATTTGTTTCTTTGAGTGAAGCCCAGAGTGGACAGAGGGAGGGTGTTGGGTGACCAATGCCCAGGATGGAAGTCCTGAGAGAAGCTTCTGGACACCACCCCCACCCGTATCCATGCAGCTTTTCAGCCCACACTTACTGAGCCTGTGTTGGTATCCGAGGTCCTATGCCAGGTGTGTGGTGATTTGGGGATGTCAGCCTTGAGCCTGCCCTTCAGGGCTTTCCTGTTTGGCCAGATATATTGCTTATGAGGACCTGGGAAGTTGTTCTGTTCAAGCGAGCCTTAACTGAAGGAAAAGGCTGCATTGTGATTGTTGATTTTTATTTTTAAAAAATTATTTATTTATTTATTTGCAGGACCGGGGATTAAACTCAGGTTCTTGTGTTTGCCAGGCAAGTGCTTATTCTACTGAGCTATCTCCCCAGTGCCTTGCCTTATTTTTAGTTAAGAAATAAATAGCAGAGGGGCTGGGGAGATAGCTCCGTGGCATAAGTGCCTGCCTGGCAAGTGCAAGGTCATGAGTTTGAATCCCAGTCCTGGAAAAATAAAAAAAAAATAAAATAAATAAATAAATAAATAGCACCTTAAATGCTTGTCCTTTACCCTTAAGTTTTTTTTAATTCATTTATCCGATGAATATTTATTGTGCATCTACTAAGTGCCTGTCCTCACAGTGGATGCCAGAAATCACATAGACACAAAGCAAAAGAAAACCGGAAATGCCCAGGAGCCCAGAGAGACAGCCTTTCCCTGTCTCTGTACAAGTTTATGGCCAGGTTTCTTTGTAGGAAGTTGTCTGCCCACCTCAAGCCCTGCACCACCCTTGGCAGCTGAAATGGAGTTACCCAGCAGCATGTCCAGGGGACAAGCGCTGGGTCTGACCTGGGAGGACATAGCACATACGCCGAGATAACCACAAGGTTTTGTTATTCTCTATCTGGCAGAACTGTGGGGACATTGTGTGCCATCAATGACAGCGAGGGGCTCTCAGATCAGCCTAGGGACAGCGCACAAACTTGGACTCTGAGGCCGAATCTGAAGGGCCTCTGTTTACTTACTGGTGGCCACTTGGTCTCCACAGTGGCCCTGAGTGGGGATAACAGAACATTCCTTGCATGATATAAAGAAGACACCCAAATGCTTGGGAAGACAGAAAAGTGTTCAGTGACACCCACAACACTCCCTCCTTCAACCACTTCCTGCCCCCAAGGGCCTGGCTGACACTCAGTTCACCAAGGCAGTGATAATGACCCCCAGAGCTCTATCCTCAGAGGTCCCTGTGGGCTGTTCCGAGGGGGCAGTGTGATGGGGACACTGGATGGGAGGTATCAGTGGGGGTGAGGACAAGTGGCAGAATTCAGCCCTAAAGACAAGAAAGGTGTGCTTGCTATAGTTTCCCCAAGAAAAGAAGTAGCAGTAGGAACACTGGAGCGAGGGTGTCTCTTCCCATTCGTCGTGCTGTCCTGAGCAGTGCAGTAGCCGGGCAGTGTCCCAAAATGCTGTTAGATCTGCATAGTAGAAAACTCCAGATCCAGCAGCCAGAAACCACAGAGGAGACTCGTGGCCTCTTGCCTAATCTCTTCACACGTTAGATAGTCGGTGGAATATGGGCACCTCTCCAAGTCCCAGTGGGCCCAGAAGTTCTGTAGATCCAATTCTACCAGATTTGGGCAACTAGAGTAATTCATGGAGCAAAAACCCATGGCCAGAGTAAGACCCTGGAGGAAGCTCTCCTTAGGAGACAGCAGTTTGTGGCGAGTTGTGGAGATGAGTGCCATCCTCAGTGACCCGAAGGACGTTGAGGTGGCGGGCTCCATCGTACGCCATCCCACCCCATCCACTCACTCACCTGCGTGACCTGTGTAGAAGCAGGTGGCTTTTGAAGAAGGACTTCAAACCTCATCAGGCGGTGAAGCCAGTTGCAGCCATTGTCCCAGAAATGTCCTTGCTTGAGCAGATCAAGCTCATCTTTGACCTCAGAGGATGTGTTAGTTATTTTATCTACATCAGTTTCTAAGGACCAGGAGAGGCACCTGCTCCTGCCTGCCAAGGCCAGAAGGACCTGTTTGCCTAGTCCTGCCCCAAGGCTGCTGAGCCTTCCCCTCTCTGGCCCTGGTATAGTTGTCGGTGACCCTTGATGATGTCTCTGTTGTGTGATACACCATACAGGTCCACCATGTCTGTGCCCCTTTGCTGTTTAGTTCTGATGACCCAAGAGAAGCAAGGACAGTCAATGCCTTCTGCAGTGAGGCAAATACGGTTGTTAGTGATAGCTCCGATTCTGCATGAGTAAGAGTCAGGAGACTGCAGCAATGTCAGTTCTTTTAACAGTAAAAATAGCATGCGTGTGTTTGCTATATCTCTGTGTGTGTGTGTGTGTGTGTGTGTGCGCGCGCGTGACTCACTTGTCATTCGTTATAATATATATGTACATCGAATAAACTTTGTTAAGTATTGAAAATTCAAAATACAAAGAGAACACGGAGGCAGGGGTTCATAAATTATTGTTCATGGGTGGGCTGACTGTTTCTGTAAATAAAAGTTCTTTCGGAGCACAGCCGTGACCGTTTGTTTAGCTATTGCTGTGGTTGCTGTCATACAAGGACAGGGGTGAATAGTTACAACAGAGATCATGTGGCTTGCGAGCCTTAAATATTTACTGCGTGGCCCTTTGGGAAAAAAATGTCCTGAGTCCTGTGCCAAGGGGTCACAGAGATAGCAACTGAGACTTGTAGAACTGGAACAGCGGGGCTGCAAATCATCTAGCTCTGGCTGCCTGAGGATGCTGCTGTGTGGAAGGGCACCGCGGGGACTCGACAGGGCCTGATTAAAAATAGGAAGAAGCAAAGCCAGGACGAGGACGGGAAGCAGACAGGAATGCTCTTCCTTCCCCAGGCTCTTGGTCTTCCTCTAGCGCCCTCTACTGGGGCACTGTTCCAACAGGAAGTCACTAGCAAAGCTCAACATGGTTGCAGAGCCATTGTCCTTTACTGTAGCAGCAGGGAAGTTGGGATTGTGGGGTGCCTGGGGTTTCAGCTGAGAGATATTATCTTAAGATCTGATGAAAGAATGGAGGCATGCCTTCCCTGTCAGCCCCAGGCACAGGAGATACAGCATGGAGGACAGTGTGTACACATCCAACAGGAATGCCTTGCAGGTGTGGCTGTCACAATAGGGACTTGCTTCTGTGTCTGTACCATGGCCATGAAATAATGGTAAAAATAATAATGCATCTGTAATGAGTGTGTTTGGCTCCATTTGACATTGACACCCGACATCAGAACCCAGCACACCCATGGCTCACGGCTGCTGGTTGCCAGATCTGCATGCATATGCGGCTCTGCCACGCTGGCTGGCATGGCCACCCAGGCCTTCCCCTTCAACCACTGTTGGGTCCGGGTGCGTTATTTGGCTGTCATTGTTTCTTTCCCCGGGCACTGCCACACACCTTAACATTATCCCAACTCAGTGACCCACAGCTTTCTCTTTGGCCCATTCTCTCTAAGCAGCCTGAAGTCAGCAGCAGCCTGGTGTGTCCTGGTCTCCTCCAGTCCATAGAGCACAAGCCCAGGGCCTGTCACTCAGCGAGTGGCCAGAAAAGATTCTGTTCAGGATTGCATTTCACTCTTGACTCCTCTTTTGGTCAGCTGTGCTATTTTCAATGACAAACGAGGCCACTAGGGCCCAGAGGGGTTGGGTCACCTGCCCAATGTCACAAACAATAAATGCACACAGTGGATTTTTCTGAGAACAGGCTCCCTCATGCTATGCTCTTGCTACTGCCCCAAGCCTTCTGCTTCCTGCCTCCCCTTCTAGTGCTCAAACCAGTTTATGCTGGTTCAAGGAAGGCCAGCCTCATCCTGGACAGTGCAGGAGTTGCTCTGGACAGAAACCCACTGTCCTCTTCTTTTTGATAACTGCACAAAGGAAACAAATCCAGCGATCTGCGTGTGATCAGCAGTCCCATCATTTTGCCCCTTAAGAAGTAAATTTATGGGCTATGCACACCCAAGGGTCATCATTTCCCAATAGTTTATGGCATCAAGGCTCCTTTATCCTGCCACCCCCCAACCTAATTTATATGGGTGGGCAGGCGGCGCATTTCCTGGCACCGGAAGGCTGTGAATCATTCACGAGGCTTCAGGAAACTTGGGGAGATTAAGGTTTTGCATAATGCAAATCGGGTGAAGATGTTTGCGCTGCCTCACTGTGGATGCAATTAGTGCAGTGTGCACCAAAAGAAATTCATTTTCCTGGGACAGAGAAAGAGGTCTGCTTGGAATGCAAAAGAGCATGGTTATTTGCAACACAAGAGCCCAGCACTTGGTTAGTGGGCACCCTGTGACTGTTTGATTTGCAGCTTTAAAGAATTTAAGGAAGGATAAAACAGTGAATTAATTTTCAAAGGACTGTTGTCAAATGGTATAAGATCAAAGGGTATAGTGAGAGAAAACCAGGGCTGTACCTGTGGTGTGCTCTGGGCCTGGGTCTTGAATCTCATGTGCTACTTGGGATCCTCTCACTCCCAACCCATCAGGCCCAACGCAAGTGCCCTCTTCTAGAAGTCCTCTAAGCTCACCCCAGCCAGCAACCTTTCCTCCTTCGCCACCTCCTTTGTCTGACTGAAGCTGATTCACTCATTCATTCAGTACACACAGATTGACCACCCGCTGCGTGTCAGGCACTTCGGGTAGTAGGTGCGTGGGACAGGGTAGTCAGTGAGACAGCAGACTTTGTATTTCTTGGAGCTTACGTTCTAGTGGGGAGGAGTAGGATGATGAGAGAGGAACGTTGTCCAGTAGATACTGGATGTCACAGAGCAAGGAAAGGCAAGGGACAGGAAAGACCAGGAGGTAGGGATGGCTTACACAGTGTTCAGGGAGGGCCTGAGATGGTGACACTTATGCAGGGAACAGTGGCAGGGCTGGCCGATGGGGAAGACATCCTGCCAGTCCTGGAAGACAATCACAGGCATAGAAGAGCAGGTGCTATGGGTATGGGTGGAATAGGCCAGGGCTGGGGCGGTGCGGGAGCGAGAAGGGGAGCAGAAGGAAAGGAGTCCGGGGGGCAGTGCCGAAGGGATGTGAGCCCCGTTACACGCCCATCAGTTCACCTTTCACTGAATAAAGACTTCCGCAGCCTGTTGGTGAGCCAGGCCTTGCAGTCTTAGATCTGGAAATCCTGTTCCCAGAGGGATCATGTTCTGATGGAAAAATAGGAACTACATAAGCCAGAAAGATTATTTCCGAGAGTAATGGGGAGATGTGATAGAGCAACATGATCAAGAATGTGGGCCGCTCACCAATGGCTACCAGGCCCAGGATATTAGGGGTGTGGGTGTCTTCGTCCGAAGCCATCTAGCAGGTGGGGAGACTACAGCTCTTAGGGGCAGGGACTATAGCTTCCACTTTCTGCTTTCCCTCCACAGACCCTGGGACTGTCAGAGAGTAGAATTAACTCTCTTCTTCTCATGGGGCCTGCATGACACTGAGGGAAGTTCTTAGACACGGAACATCCCGTAGCCTCTCCTGCTGGGGAGCCGTGACTTTGCACTGGCCCCCAGAGGAGCAGCTGGATTTGGTGGGCAAGTCTCTGGCTTCGAGGGGGCTCCTCTCCCACCCACTGCAGTCACCGTGGGGTGAGGGCTTGAGCACAACGCTGGGCCTCCTCTCCTGGCCCAAATGGGCTGGTGGAACCTCTGACACAATACAGGACCAGGACTGCCCTGTGTGGGCAGGGGACCTGCCAGGTTTGGGCTGTGGAGGTGGGCCTGGAGCCTCATCTGCTGGGCCTCCTGGGCTTCTGCCTGGGCTGCCCCTGTTCCAGTCTCCAGGTGGCCATAGGGAGCTCTTTGGACCCCAGATCTGATCTCACTTGTCCACTCAGAACCTCCCATGGCTCCCATAGCACCCAGAGAGAGCTCCAGGCTGAGCAGACTCAGGCAACTGTGTTCCTGGCTAGGCGGTGCTGGGTTCACCTGGGACTTCCCATGAATATTCTCACCCGGGAGCCCCACAAGGATCTGCTCAATGCACACACTGAGGAAGGATTAGTGGGGTGAAGCCTGTGGGGTTCCCAGAGCCCCTGGGCTGTAAGGGGACATAGAACGTGGCAGTGGCGCCATTAGAGGCAGTTTCTTCTGGCTGTGTTGCTCCATGGCACAGGGGTGTCCCTTTCAGACATGGGGGCCCTGCTGGCTGCCCCCAGCTGTGCTATGGAAGGAAGGAATCCGATGTGACTTTACCCTGTGGAGGACCCAGGGCTGGGGAGGCACTGAGTGGGGCCCAGCAGGGGCCTTCATCCTGGATGCTCTGGTCACCTGGTGAGGATATGGCCTCATGTCTGTCTGACTGGCCAGGCCAGCAGGTTGGCATCTGTGTGGCCACTGGCCCACTCTCATATGAGAAATGGGATGTGGCTGGGCTGGTGTTGTAATGTTTTGTGTTGGTGCTGAAAGAAACGACGAGAAGACCTGATGAAGGTAGCTCAGAGGATTCACTGAGATTTGTCTATCAACGAGCAAAGAACCTCTGAAGCAAATCAGCTTTATTTGGGGTAGTCAGTGTGATCTCGTACATAATCATTTTAGTAAAGGAGGACCCCGTGCCCAGTCACAAATGTGACCATGATCTCCATTAACTTCCATCCCTTCCCTATCATTGGGTTCATCCAGAGGTCAACCAATAGCATTCCAAGCAAGGGAGAAAGCACCAGAATGCCCACAGGTGAAGCTGCTATCCATCACCTGGAGTCCCAGCTTTCCAGGATTCCCCTATCCCAGCTTTCTGGGATTTTCAGTAGCAGACCACAGCTGTCCCTGGGCCCCATTCATTACACTCTGTTTCTTGAAATGCCAATTAGGCTACATTTCCCTTATTACTATTATTATTATTATTGCTGAAAAATCAGGGCGAGGATTATAGACTATCACTTGTTGAGGGATTTGTCTTCATCTCCAAACAGCACAGAGATCATATACCACTATGCTTTTGCTAAACCATGAGGCAACATGCAAAGGATCAAAGTTTGCAATGCCATCTGCAACAGATCAGTGCCAGACAACTCCGACAATCATCTTGCAGAAATGTCAACTTCCTGTGGACAAGACAGGATCTCAATGGCAATAACTGTAGATCAACATTTTGATATAACAACAATCTGTCCCAAATTCTTTTTTTTATTTTATTTATTGTATTTTTTCTTGTTTCAGAACTTTTGTTTGTTCGTTTATTTATTTATTTATTTATTTATTTATTTATTTATGGCTCAGCCTGCCCTGAGGGCAGGGCTGGCACGGCATGTAGTGCCAGGGATTGAACTACGGTCCCTGAAGCCGCCCACGCTTCCCCAAGCAGGCCCTTTAGACCACTGAGCCATCCCGCTGGGCCCCTGTCCCAAATTCTTTATCTTGAGGGTGCATGCATTCCTCAAAAGTCCACAGTTGTTCTGACTTGTTATGATAAACAGTTTGTATGCCCTGGCTCAATACCACTCCAACTGTAGCTGTAGCGGTGATGCCATTATTCTTAAGAGTATGGTTATCATGAGTTCATTCACACACATCCCATTCCCCATTCTCCTCTTTAAACACCTCCAGCAAATGTTGGAACAGCATCATGGAAGGAGAGTCTTGCCACGGGCGATGTAGTTGTATCAGAAGTCAGATCCTGGTCTTCGTCCTGAGAATATAGATGTTATCCTTAGAAAAATTAAAGCTAATAGATGAATTTTAGACATGTATATTAAGAGCAATTAACATATGCAATGGTATGCAATGGTATGTTAGAAGTTTCTTATAAGCAACAGGTGAAGGAGGTGAACACAAACCCGAGTAGAAAGAGCTGTGCTCCTTTTAAATAATGAGGTATTTTTTATCTCAATTTATTTTTCCTTTCACCATCCAGGCAGAGCCATAAAGCTCCAATAGAGCTTCATAGAGTTCCAATCTGATGCTTCCATTGGAAGTATTAACTAACTCCCCGGCTGCCTCTCCTCTACAGATTTCCTAGTGTGCCCTAATCACTAAGATAAGCAACATTGGTATGCTGGCAGGATGGCAGATCTGGCGGTGGCAACATCCCGTTAGCAGCTTATATGTCTTTTCCTTGGCGAAAAAAGTTCTTTTTTTCTTCCCTTATCTCCGTGTTATTATTTACTAGACTTATTCCATCAATTGAACTCTTCTATTGTATGGTGGATTTGGAGTATAAACCCAATCACCAAAATTGCCTCCAATGCCAGAAATGGTAACAAAGCCATCATAGTGATGCAGGAAGAAAAAACTGATCTTTGGTGGGTGCCTTCCAAATGATCTATTCTTCTGGCTCCCTTAACCAAGAGATAAAACCAACAAAGAGCTCATTGTGAGACTGTACTATTTTAGCAAAAGACTTTTGTCCATCTCCAGGTTTTTCGACCTTCTCTCATGCTCTGAGACAACATAAACATGTCTGAACAATGGCCATATCATCAAACTGAAGTTGATCTGCAATACCAAACCATATGCTTGAGCCAGTAAGCTGATCTGCTGTTATTGTGACAGGTGGATTTTGACCTCTGTTTATCCTTTCCTGGGTTTCTGCCTCATCTTTCCACCAGGTACAGAATTGAAGATATTGTCCTAGTTCCAAAACAGTACAGCATAACATTTCCCAATCATGAGGAACAAGCCTATGTTCATCTGCCAATCCCTGCAAGAGGCCAATAACATAACTGGATTGTATTCCATATGCTTTAACAGCCTGCTTCAACTCTTTGACTATCTGAAAAGCTAGAGGCTGATAATTCCACTGTATATAACCATTTGGTGTTGTTTATTTGGAGGGTGCTGCTGAACAGGGCAGACTCCCAGTGGTGTTCTGTAAGCCTCTGGGTCTCCCTGGTTCCTTCCCCGCAATAAAGCTTGGGTCACTGTGCTCCTAAGCCCAACAGCTGAAACAGGTTGCTCATACTCATATGGAGGAGCTGAGGGATTAGTTGGGGGAAGAGGCAGAGGTTGAACTTCAGCAAACATTGAGGATGAATTTGAAATATCTAGTTGCTCCACCAATTTAGATATCGACTGTGTCAAAAGTTCCACATGATGGAAAAACTCCTAAGTACTATGTGCCTCTTTCTCCAGCTCATTTTCTCAAGCTTTCAAAAAGTCCTCAGAATCAGAAGACAGAGGCCGAAGGGCCAGAAATGCCCATTTTACTTTGGAATTTTCTGCTTTGGACTCTTCACCCAGCAAGGACAAATTAAGAGATGTGGTGCTGCCTTCATGTTCTGCAGTGTCTTCATCAACTGAACCCCTTATGAGACTGCCTTTCTGAAGCTGCAGACTTGATTTCTCAGAGTAAGACTGCAGGGTCTCCAAAGCCAAAGAGATAAGGCTACATAAAGACCACACACTTAAAGGGATAGGCTCTCCCTGCTGGTGTGCTTGGTGCAGAGCTTTTGTAACCTGCTTCCAAACTTTTAGTCTAGAGTAGCTTTTCCTTTAGGCTGAAACCACAATGTCTTTTTATAAGGAAAAATAACTCTTCAAAATTCTTTGGTTTCACCTTTACCCCTGCTCCTCTGAGTAATGTCTCTATAAGGTAGACATACTCATTTTCTTTTTCTTTTCTTTTTTCTTTGCCTTTTTGAGACAGTGTCTCACTATGCAGTTCAGGCTGGCCTTGAGTTCACTTTTGTAGCCCAGGCTGGTCTCGAACTCACACCAATCCTCCTGCCTTAGCCTCTCAAGTGCTGGGATTACAGGCATGCACCACCACGCCCAGCGACATACTCCTATTACTCTGAACTTTTGCCAGGGGTCTCTCGCCTACTCTGGGTATATTTTCCCACTCAGTCAAGCCTCTCTTAATTCACCCCTGGTTGTGCTTCATACCCCGTGTTGTGCGCCACTTGTTGTAATGTTACGTGGCGGTGCCAAAAGGAACAACGAGAAGACCCAATGTAGGTAGCTCAGAGGACTCACCGAGATTCTGCCCTCAGTGAGCCAAGAGCCCCTCAAGCAAATCAGCTTTATTTAGGGTAGTCAGCGTGATCTCGTGCATAATCATTCTAGTAAAGGAGGACCATGTGGCCAGTCACCAATGTGACCAGTGATCTCCATTAACTTCCATCCCTTCCCTATCATTGGGTTCATCCAGGGATCAACCATTAGCATTCCAAGCAAGGGACAAAGCAACAAACAGAGAGCCCACAGGTGAAACCACTATCACCTGGAGTCCCAGCTTTCTGGAATTGTTAGTAACAGACCACAGCTGTCCCTGGGTCCTGTACATTATACTCTGTTTCATGAAATGCCAATGAGGGTCCAGGTTGGGACCACCATCTGCTCTGGGTTGCCTGGTGCTGAGAGCCACGTGGCCACCAGCAAGGGGAGGGGTGGCCTAGGCAGAGGTCACAGCACAGGGAGGCCAAGAAGGGGCCCAGGCTGGTCCTGCAGATGGGGACTCAGGGTAGAGGAGAGCTGGGCAGCTGTAGCCACCTGTGCCCACCCCTTCTGAGCTGTTCTGGGTTCAGCCCACCCCAGGGCACTGCCCTCCTCAGGCAGCTCCAGGCCAGCACATGTGGCAGGCCTCATCCTTCCCAGGTGCAGCCAGGTCCCAAATTACTGTTCAGAGACAGGCAGAATCTCTGTGTCAGGATCTGAACCAGCTCCTCTGGCTGCGAAGTCTGAGCCCGCTAGGCTACCCTGCCCCATGCACCAGAGTGCCAGGGACTGTTCCCAGGCCTCACCAAACAGGGGCCAAGAGGCAGCACCCTGGTCGTTCCCTGTGGCCCTCACCTCAGGCTGGACACCTGGACACCAGCCAGGGTCACTGGGGAGAGTGGGAGGGGCTCTAAGGAGTGGGCAGCAAGCCAGGCCCCCACGCCCACACAGTCACCACAGCCACAGGACCCCAGGGAGGGAGGGGGCTGCGCTTCTCAGTGCCTCCGTAGCCACTGTGTGCTGGGCGGCTCTGCGGGTCCCAGAAGCCTGGGCAGAACCCTGCTGCTCATTGCAGACCTCTGTGCAGCCCAGGCTAATGGCTGCTCCTGTCCAGTGCTGGCCCCAGCGTGCATCTGTTTTCTTGTCTTAATGGGAATTTGGTTCCTTTCTGAGCTTTTTTTCAGTGGGGAAGGAAGCCATCATGAGGGAGCATCTGGGCCCAAGAAGCAGAACTCGCAGGGACAGCTGCGGGGCATCTCTGATGACAGGCAAGTGGGTCATCTGGACACAGCTCATGGCCCACAGATGTGACACAGGAGGGCCACTCACTGGGCCCTGGGTGGTGACTGCTGTACTGTGTCTGCCGTGTAGAGAGATGGGGGACTCCAGGTCCAGGCAGCGCCACACAGTTCCTTCCTGTCCCTGGCCCTACATCCACCGGAGCCCATGCCAGGCAGGCCCAGAGGCTATGCTCAGTCATTGCAGAGTAATTTAATCACCTGCTGGAATTAACATTGAAATGGACTCTAGCTGTGCTGTGCAGCCTGTTTTCACTGTGCTCATTAGAAATGCGGAAGTTGTAGGGGGAGGGGAAGCCAGGAGAAAGCCTGAGGTCCCATCCTAGGCTGCTAACATGGGCTCTGGTGAGGCGCAGCCTGGCACACCTCAGACCCAAAGCACACTGGCACGTGGATGAGCTGGGAGGGCCAGAGCCACAGAGTGGGCTTGGCGCCTGTGGGCCCCAGGTAGGTACTGAGCCCTCCGAGCTCACGAAGTAGCTACATGTGGTCACAGTGCCCTAGGGATCTATAACAAAATTCAATATCCTTCTGCAGGTTTTGGCCCAGAGTTACTTTTGGAAGAGGTTCCCCTTGGGGCCTCCTTGCAGATTCCCAGCTCAGTGCTGGCCACGTGCTGTCCCGCTCTGCCCTCTGTTCTTGCCTGGTGTCCTCCATCAGGAACAGCAGGTGTGGTACTCTGCGACCATTGTCTGGAGTCAGCTGTGACACTTAAGTCCTGCATTGCAGGGTCTAGTCTGTTTTGGAAGAGTTCAGGACATGTACCCCTATTTTTTCCCTGTGGCACCTTGAGGAGTCGAGTCAAAGGCACCTGAGAAGCAGCAGAGAAAGGTGTCCCCTCTGTGCCTGGAAAGGGACATGGGATGGACACTGAGGGTGACCTGACCTCAGTGACTGTCCCAGTCCACCTTTTCATCTTGTCACTTCTTCACAGCTTGTTGGCTCTTTGTCTAGAAGGTACAGAAGTATTGCTAACTGTTGCTCTACAGCTGGCCCTAAAAGCAGTGGTGATTATTCCAACCTAGTCATTGTGTTCTGAAGCTGGTTTAACTTTTTTTTATTTTTTTCCTTTTTTTGGAACTGGTGATTGACTCAACTCTTTGCACTTGCCAGACAAGCGCTTATTCTACTGAGCCATCTCCCCAGCCCCTCTGAAGCTGGTTTAGCTATTCTAGTGTTCTTGCTTTTCTCTACGCATTCCAGATTATGCATTTGTATAAATCATTCTGCTAGAATTCTTTTTTAAATTTATGTATTTGGTATAGGGTCTTGCTATACAGCTTGAACTCCTGTTTTAGCCTCCCCAGCACTGGGATTGCAGGCATGTACCACCATGCCTGGTTTCCTGACAGATTTTTTATTGCTGTAACATTAAATCTATAGATAAGCTAGGGGAGAATTCACATCTTTACTATTTTTTAAAAAAATACTATTTATTTATTTATTTACATGGCTGGCTCAGCCTGCCCTGGAGGTGGGGCTGGCACAGCATGTGGTGCCAGGAATTGAACTGCAGTCCCTGCAGTTGCCTAAACTTGCCTAAGCAAGCACTTTAGACCGCTAAGCCATCTCACTGGCCCTAAAAAAATACTTTTTAAACTACACGTTTGCAGCATATAATGTCTACGTCCCTTGGAGGAACATTGGAAAGTGTACATAGCAGAGCTTAATTCACTTTTCCCTCCCTCTCTTTCCCTTGCTCCCTCCCTCTCTCCTTCCCTCTCCCATCTCTTGCTCCCCTTCCCACTTGAGAAAGGCCCATCTCTCTGCTTCTTATGATCTCTCTTTTATTTTGCTTTTTGTTTATAGTTTGGGTTTGCATATGAAAGAAACCAGGCGGATTTACTATTTTAAATAATCTCCCAATCCATGAATATGGTATGTCTTTCCATTCACTGAGGTCTTCTTTGATGCCTTTCATCAGTGTCTCATACTTTGTACAAATCCTTCTCATATTTGTTAGATTATGTATTTCCTTTGCAGGAGCTTTTCTACACTGCCTTTAATTTTTTCCAGCGCTATATTACGATCAGTTAGCCTTAAGAGGAGTGCCGATTATTCCAGCCTTATTGTTGTGTTCTGAAATTGGTTTAGCTAATTAGTGCTATGAAACATAATTAGTGCTAGGAAAAAGGAAATAAAAATGAGCTCCCTAGCCAAGGATAGGCCTTCTCGGAGCCCTGAGAGGGACCCATCTGGTTGGAGGGACCAGAAAGACAAGTCTCCTGCAGCCTTTGGGGTTCTCACAGAGTGGCTGGAGCAAAGCAAGGTGCTGTTAGGCTGAGGCTGTCAAAGCAAGGGATGAAGGGGAGTCGTGCTTGCATCTGGGGTGCAGAGGTCCCTCAGGATGGCAACCATTGCTGTCACAGGTGCCAGCTATAGTTTGTCTCAGGTCTCTGGGTCTCATCAGCCTGGGGCTATTTGTTCTGGGAAAGGAAACCCAAAGTCCTGAGCAAGGCGCTGAGAGGCAACGGGGCAGCAGGCTGCTTCCTTCAGTTGGCTTTTCTGTATGACTCGGTCTCTTTTCTTGTTTCAGATAATTTTCAGAAATTATAATTTTTGCCCTTATCCAAAAGTAAAGTTTACTTCACATAATAACCCTGATTTCTTTCACCAGCAGAAAAGCAAACTGTGCAGGGCCTGCTTCTCCACATAGCCATCTGTGGGAGCTGCAGAGTGACGCTCAGGCCCAGCATGCACTCTCCTGCACCGGGGTGGCAGGGTGGCTTGCTCAGCTCTCCAGGCATCTGCAGCTGTAACCCCTGCTCTGGAAGTGGCTGGAGGAAGGCAGTGTGCTTGTCCTCTGTCCTCTCGCCTGGTGTGAGAAGTGAGGGGAGTATCCATGGAAACATATTGCTCATACAGAGGTCACATGACAACCACAAGGAGAAGGCTTGGTTAAACCACATGACTGAGGATGGGGAGGTGCTTTCACCAGTGGCTCTGGTTCTAAGCTCAGAGGCTCAGAGATCCGGATCCCGCAAATCCATTCTTGTCTCTGCTCAGAGCAGCTAGGCAGAGCTTCTGGTTTGTAGGAAGAGCTCAGGCTCCATGGCGGGAAGCTCCATTTAAAGCTGGGGTTTGAGTGGCAGGAAATCCTTGGTCTTTAGCAAAAACTTGCTCTTGCCACAGCCCAGCACGTTTATCCTTAATGGATGGAAGAGGAGCTGGGAACATTGTAGAGTCCTGGCCTGGCCACCTGGGACATCTGGTCAACCTATGGCTACGCCCCTTGGGATCAGAGAAGGGTGGCTGGGGCTGAAGAGGCCCCTGGTCACAGTCTTACTCTACCTCTCACTGTCCTGCAAGGCCTGAGACCTTCCATCTATCTAGGGAATCAGACCTTCACTCTACAGGGACAAGGCTGTCACTTGGTTGCTCAAAGCCAATCTAAGAGCCTTGAGTCTTCCATGGCTGCTGTGAGCCACTTCTCTGTCCTGTCTTGCTCTGTGACCCAGGAGGCTGAGTAGCTCCTTTCCCTCTTTCTTTCCCTCTGTCCACCCAGTAGGGAGCCCCAGCAGGGATTGATTAATGTTGCTGAGGTGCTGCTTCACCTGGGTCCATCCTTGTAGGGTCCCCTGCCTCTACCCCAGCCTTTGCACCCACTGCTCACTCTCCCTGGGCTGCTTTTCTCCCAGGTCCCCTACATGTCGGTGAGTAGCACCCATGTGGCTGAGCTGAGGAAGCCTGGAGATTGGGAACAGGGGCTCCTCCTGCCCATGTGGTGCTGAGGCAGGGAGGGGCTCAGGGGACATGAGCTCTGAGGGATCCGAGTAGGAGGCGGGTGTCTGAGGGCATGGGCAGCCGTGTCTTCCTCAGTGCTGTCTCCTCAGGGACAGCCTGCCCAGCTTTGCCCATGGACCCCAGAAACATCATGTGAGTGTCATTACACGGTAACCTTACTGGGTTATGGACCAAAGGGTTTGCGAATGAGCTCAGTCATGCCCCCCCACCTTTTTAAAGAATTTTTATTTTTTTCTTGTTTCAGAACTTTTGTTTGTTTATTTATGTTTATGGCCGGCTCAGCCTGCCCTGAGGGCAGGGCTGGTGCAGCATGTGGTGCTGGGGATCGAACCGTGGTCCCTACAGCCACCCAAGCTTTCCTAAGCAGGCGCTTTAGACCACTGAGCCATCCTGCCAGGCCCTCATGCCCCTTTTGTTCACATGCATACAGATCATAGTATATGGTGGACTACATGGCCCATCTTTATTCATTCACTCATTCATTCATTCATTGGCTTAGTAGTATCTATCTGTGGGTGCTTAATAGCTGGCAGGACGTGAGCACACCTACATGTATCTTTCAGACACTCCCAGGCCCCACAGATAGGTATGGAGGTGACTGTGGACCATTCTCAACACAATCTTCCCCTCTTCCCTCAGGGAAGAAAGAATTTAGCTGACACAGAGTTGCTCAAAATAATGACTGAATTCCCAGCTTCCTTTGCAGTGAGATGTGACTATGTAAAGTCATTGTCACCAGGGGCCACAAGAACTGTGTATAATTTCAGAGGATGTCTTCAAGGAAGAGGAATACATGTTTCTGTACCTTTGTATTTACTGCTAACTGAAACATGAGCGTGATTGCTGGAGCTAAAGCAACCTTCTTGGGTTATCAGGTGGAAGCCATGGTGTTGTTGACGCAATGCTAGAAAGAGCTGGAACCCTTGATTACAGTGAAGCTACTCCACTAGCTCCAGCTGCTTGCTCCTGGGCTTTGGCTATCAAAGAAGGAAGTAATGTTGGGTCTTGCCTGTGGCACTTTTATAACAGGTTTACTCACCTAGTGTTCAACACACCGCTTCTCTCCTGTTTGCCTGACTGCAGAACACATTGGGAAGACCGTTCCCATTCAATCCCTGACTTTTAGCCAGTGCTCATGGTGCAAGCAGAAGAAGGGGGTACCCACACTCAGCTCCTCTGCTCAGGGGCCACAGCCTGCCTGGGCTTCTGCTTTCTCTTCATCTCTCTGCTGCCCACAGTGACTACAGAAGATCTATGAGAGAAATGACAGGCAGAAGCTGAGGACCTCAGCACTCGGGTGCTCAACCTCAGCATCTCTGGAGGAGGGAAGCCTCCCCAAGGTGCCACTGTCCGAGCCCATGAGGTCACGTGGCTTGGTGGCCCTGCCTCCACCTCCTGAGACCCCTACCTCTCAGGCTCAGCTCACCTGGCCCCTTACCAGATGACCCCCACTGGACTCTTGGGTCACAGTGAAGGTCTCTGAGCCCGAGCAGCCCTGCCCATTCACAGCCTGGGCAATTATGTCCCATTGAGAATGTCCTGTCCTTGGATATTGCCTGTTGGGGGTCGGAACACTGCTCATGTCCCCTGTGGACCCACAGCTGTTCTTGGGCTTTTCTCTCCCACAAGGACTTAGCATCTGACAGGTCACAGATGGGGCCACAGGGTGTCATGGTGTGCCACAAAAGCAGAGATGCAACTCCAAACCTCTGCAGATATTTAATGGGATGAAATTATGCTCCCAGTCTTACAAAGATAGCTATAAATCTATAGTCCATGTCAATTACATGTGGATCCTCCAATGTAAAAATAAATGTAGGCATTGTATATTATAACTGTTTAGGCTTATAAATTTCATATAACTCTAACATCTGAGCTGCAACAGGCATTAAACATTTCATTAGCTCTGCCTTTATCTGCTTAGAATATAAGAATTATTCTATTTTAGAATAATTTTAGGAGCCCAAGATCAGATGTAGAGCTACAGTGGGAAGACTGCAAGTTTAGTGGACAGGGCATCTGAAGTTCCCACTGTCTGCCGGGCATGGTGGCGCACGCCTGTAATCCCAGCTCTCGGGAGGCTGAGGCAGGAGGATTGAGACCAGCCTGGGCTACAAAAGTGAGCTCAAGGCCAGTCTCAACTGCATAGCGAGACCCTGTCTCAAAAAGACAAAAAAAAAAAAAAAAAAAAAGTTCCCACTGTCACCTTAGAGGACAGCCTGTGGCTCCCCTTTTGTGTCTGCTGCCTGGGGAACTCACCTGGGGAGGGATAGGAGATGGTAATGTGGTGACCTGCCCTGTGCTGTGTTCTGGGATTTAGCTTTTATCATTGTCTGCAAAGCCATTTGTCTATGAGTAAATGTAGAAATTGCTATTTGTTTTAATATTGCAATCTATATTTTATTTTATTTTTTTTCTTGTTTCAGAAATTTTGTTTGTTTATTTATTTATTTTTATTTATGGCCGGTTCAGCTGCACTGAGGGCAGGTCTGGCGCAGCATGTGGTGCTGGGGATCGAACTGCGGTCCCTGCAGCCGCCTAATCTTTCCTGAGCTGGTGCTTTAGACCACTGAGCCATCCTGCCAGGCCCCTGCAATCTATATTTTAGATAGGATTTTTTTTTTTAATTGAAAAAGATTTAAGGCTACTTTAATTAAACCAAAATGGGAAGTTCTCAGTCTGTCAGTGGGCAAGTCCAGGGGTTTCAGGAGGGGCTGGATCCAGGAGCTCTAATTTTACTCTGATATTACTGCTTGTATCTCTGGTTCTGAGTCCTTGGTGTTGGCCTGATTCCTGGAAGCTACTTGCCTTAGAGTGAAAGTGATTTCCCCGATGCCAGCAAGCGAAGAGGAGAGATGCTTCCTCCCTGGCGAAACCTCCAGCAGGGTCCAGGCTGACTCTCCCTGGGCAAGGGAGCCACGCACTGCTGTCTGCTCTGCTTGGCCAGTCTTGGGTTAAAAGCCCACCTTGGGGCAGGTGTGGGCTCACCCATGGCCCCCAAGCCACAAGGGCTGCCCCAGGGTGAGCCGACTACTCAGAGTATATGTTTTCCAGCAACAGAAACTGAGTCTGGGGACTGGGGCAAAAGCGGAGGCTTCCTGGTACAGAAAGGGTGCTCAGAGGATCAGTGAGGATGGAGGGACAGGCCTAGGGCAGGTGACAGTGCACCTGTAGGGCCCTGCAGCCAGGGCTGCCTAGGCGGTGGTCTTGAGAATAACGGAAGGAGCCCAGGGAGATGACCGCATGGTTCTCCTTGCTGCCTGCCAGGCAGAGTCTGTTCTGCTCTCATGCAGGTTCACTTCATGTCTGGACCCCATATTTCTGGCAAGTTATATTCCTTGCTTTCTCAAATCTAAGATCCAAGCCTTTCTGGCGAGGGGCCTACTACCTGCCCAGTGCTTTGCTGAGTATAAGTATCTCATTGGATCTCCACGTCAACCCTGAAAAGAGGCCAATTACTGTGGCTATTTCACAGATAGGAAACCTAAGATTCAGGGAGGTAGCAGGCCTTCCTGAGGTCACTCTGGCTGGTGGCCCACATCTGGGACTCAGACCCCAAAGGCCCCTCATCCTGGCTTGGCCTCATCACCTCCTGCTTAGGTGACTGAGATGGAAAGCCTTACCTGCCTCCAAGATGTTGGATTTATCCTTCCAGATGCCAGGATCCCAGCTGGGGGAGCTTCTTAGCCACCGTGGCTGTCTTGCTGCTTCTCAGACACCGCAGGTGGGCCACTCTCAGGGCCTTTGCACCTGCTGCTCCCTCTCCCAGACACCTGCTGGCTGCTTGCACTCCCTATGGCTTTCTTTCGCAAGGTGCACCCTGACCAGCAGCTTCCAACTACAGCTCCAGGCTCTCCTGTTCCTCGTGGGTCTTGTGTAGCATCTTTTTCTGTTGTCTTCTTTCCCTTCCCCCATTTGATCCCTGGAATGTTCTCTGTGAGGAGGGTTTTGGTCTGTCTTGTTTGTTGCGGGATCCCCAGAGCCTGGAATGTGCCTGCTGCACAAATGATGCTCAGCAGATGTGTGTGCATTAGACAGATGTGTAGCCTAATTGGCACTTCAAGAAACGGAGTGTAATGAACGGGGCCCAGGGACAGCTGTGGCCTGCTACCAAAAATCCCGGAAAGCTGGGGCTCCAGATGATGGATAGCGGCTTCACCTGTGGGCTCTGTTTGTTGCTTTCTCCCTTGCTTGGAATGCTATTGGTTGACCCCTGGATGAACCCAATGATAGGGAAGGGAGGAAGTTAATGGAGATTGTGGTCACGTTCGTGACTGGGCATGGGGTCCTCCTTCACTAAAATGATTATGCACGAGATCACGCTGACTATCTTAAATAAAGCTGATTTGCTTGAGGGGTTCTTGGCTCACTGAGGGACGAATCTCAGTGAGTCCTCTGAGCTACCTTCATCGGGTCTTCTCATTGCTCCTTTTGGCACTGCCACGTAACATTACAACACAGATGTGAAGGGAGGGAATAGCAGCTGAGGAGAGTGGGGTTAGCGTGGCTGGAGGAGCCCTGTCTCAGCCGAGACAAAAGAGATGAGAAAGAGCTACCAGGAAGACAGGAGAGCCGTGAGGGAACAGCAAGCGCTGAGAGCCTGAGGCAGGAACTGGTGTGCTGACCTGGAGGAAGAGACAGGAGGGGCCACGGTAGCTGACCAAGGAATGGGGAGCTGGAGAGATGAGTTTGGGAGATCAGTGTCAGCCAGGCTGTGCAAGGCCTTGGAAACCATGACAGGGAGTTTGGATTTTATTCTAAGCACTAGGGAGCCACTGAGGATTTCAGATTTGATTTACCTTTGCAAAGCTCAAGCTGACTGCAATGTGGGTGTGAACTGAAGGGGGCCAGGGTGGAGGCCAGGAGACCGGGAGGAGGCTGGGATGATGACCCAGGGACAATTCATGGCCGGTGGGCTCAGCCAGGGGGCTATGGTGGTGGTGGCGAAACGCGAGTGGACTAGGGACACACTTTGGAACTAGTCTTGCTGCAGTCTGTTGACTTTTGGGAACAGTCTGGGAGTCACTTGTTCCTTAGACGTCCCCTTGGAGCCCAGTGGGAAGGAGGGGTGGGGTGCAATTGTCATGGACCCCAGACCTTGCTTCTTCTGGGAGGTCCCAGGGATTTTAGTTCTCGGGTTCTCCCACTGTGCTCCGGGCTCTGAGGTCATCGTCCCTGTGAATTCCCACGAAGCTCCTTTTTGCTAATAGATATAAATGAGCTGCCTCTTTCGGCTGTGTGTCAGTGTGGCGTACGTTTGTATTAATTGGGCTGGGGGAGGAAAATTAAGTGCTTCAATTTGCCATCTTTCAAAATGACAAAATGAGAAAAGGGGAAAAGCATTGTACCGAGAGCAAGAATCGGTGGCAGGAATCCCCTGGGAGGCAGATAGAGGCCACCCTGGGGAGGGGTTGGGACTCCCCGGGGTAGCCCTGGGCAGAGGGAGGATGAGGAGGTCAGAGCCCACGCCTCCAGCCACCCTTCCTGGATGCAGTGTTTAAGAGTGCTCAGGGTTCTTCGAGGCAGGGCGTAACTTAACTGCCAGTCACCTCACCTATGTGGCACAGCAATCAGTCGTTAGTGATGGCAAAGCCAACCTCAGCTGACCTAAGCTAAGAGGGGAACGCACATACTGACAGAACTGAAGAGCACCGAGAGCCAGTCCAGTTTCAGGGAGGGCTGGACCCAGGGACTCCAATCAGTTACCCCTCAGCCCCTCTTGGAGGAGATGCACCCTGCTGGCGGGGCAACCCCAAAGGGGAGTACTTTTCTTCCTGGTGCACCTTTGACTTCTCAGGATTCAACAGATCAAACTCCCTTGGCCATGTGCCCTGCTCTAAGCTAAGCACTGGGGCCAAGGTGGGCCTTGCCCATGGCCAGGGAGATCCCCAGAGGTGCTTGGAGTGACTTAGGAAAGGATGACCCTTCCTGTGGGAGAAGCAGTCCCATGCAGGGGCACAGGGATTGGGTAGGATTTCAGGGCCTGACTTGGGGCACAACTGCCCAGGTGTGCCTGGTGGTCCTGGACATACATAGCCCTGGGTTATGTACCTTTCATGGGGCTGGCACGTGATCCAGGAGTAGAGGCCAGAGGTTCCCCAGGGGGTAGCCAGTGCTGGTGTCCAGAGGGAGTCTATTCACCTGTCACCTCGCACTGGCAAGCAGAAACTGTGAAACAACACCCAGGAGGTGAAGGCAGATTTACTTACCTCAATGGGCACTGATCCAGATCACTTTCAGAGCATCGGGCCCCAGCCTCTGGTGTTCTAGGGCAGCGGTTCTCAACCTGTGGGTCGTGACCCTGATGGGGGTCGAATGACCGAGACACAGGGGTTGCCTAAAGCCATTCTGAATCATAACTGTAGCAAAATTACAGTTTTGAAGTAGCCACCAAAATTATTTTTTGGTTTGGGTCACCGCAACATGAGGAACTGTATTGCGGGGTCACGGCGTTAGAAAGGCTGAGAATCACTGCTCTAGGGCTTTTTAGCTGATGCCCAAGCAGAAGGTGCCAAGCAGGAACAAAGGTGAGACAGGACAGCCCGGCAGTTCCTCTGGTCAGCTGGCAGGGTGAGATGGTCGGTTACAGGGGTGGATGAATGAGCTTCAGCTCATGAAGCCCAGTGCAACTGTACACTCAGGCATCCTGCATGTTTGGTTACAGGGGTCAAGAAAGCATTTACAAAGCTCTGAAGCAGTTACAGAGCCAGTCAGTTTCAAAAGAACAATTTCTCTTGTACAGTTTTCCCCTTTCAAGCGCTTTAGAAAATGCTTATGGTGTGCAGGGAAGGCAGTGGGCTGAGATGCTGCCCTCGTGGAATTTAGAGCCTGAATAAAACCTCCATGAGTCGTGGGCTCTGTAATGAGCATAACAACAGAGCCAAGGTGCAGGAGAAAGCAGGCCTGGAAGTGGGATGGCCAGTGTCCTGTGGTGGCCGGGAAGGTTGGTGGGTGCAGTGAGTAAAAGCGGGAGGACAGGGGCCCGGCAGGATGGCTCAGTGGTCTAAAGTGCCTGCTTGGGAAAGCTTGGGCAGCTTCAGGGACCTCGGTTCGATCCCTGGCACCACATGCTGTCGCCAGCCCTGCCCTCGGGGCAGGCTGAGCCGGTCATAAAAATGAGTGAATAAACAAAAGTTCTGAAACAAAAAAATAAAAAATAAAAAATTATAAAAAAAAAACAAAAAACAAAAAAACGGAGGACAGTCCTGGAATTGTTTGTGGGTAGAGAGTTCCTGGAAGGAGAGAAAAGCTCTGAAGCAGCTGTTTTCCCAGGATGGGGTGAGACTGTGGATTAGAGCTCATGGGTCCTTGTTTGGGGTCTGCTGGGAGCCAGGCAGGGGCAGGATCTAAGTTAGAAGCTAAGAGCTCGGGTGCCTGTAGGTGGTGTGAGGCACAGGCCCTGGACTCTGCCCTGAAGGAGCTCCCGTGGTGGGCAGGGAGCTGCCCAGACATGGGACATGAATTCTGCTTTCCCGGCATGTGATGTGCTTTCCCACCAGCCCGTCTTCCACAGGCCCTTCAGCTCTCCCCTCGGGAGGGAGCAGGGCTGGGAGTCAGTGCTGGCCATTCTGGAAAGCCACTCAGCAGTCCCTGCTGTCCAGCTTCAGGGGACACAGCCTTTGTGAAGCAGGTGCCCTGCCATGGCATAGTGAGGACCACACCATCAGATGACCAAGGGCCAACTCTGGGCTCTTTCAGTCAGGATACTTCTGGTCACAATGGACAGAAATTCAGCTCCAAGAGAGCTGAAAAGATTTTAAAAATTCCCTAAACATATAATTCAAGAGCAGGTGTAAGCCAGGCTTGAGTACCAGCTGGATCCAGGGACTCCAGCAGCTGGACAGTCACTCTGCCTCTGTCTCTGTCTCTGTCTTTTCCATGCTGGCTTTATTCTCATGAAGGTTGCCGCTATGAGGTGACCAATAGCCTGACCCTCTGGGCCTCAGATTCTTCAAACCGTAGGACCTGCCTCAGACACAGCTGGCTTGAGGATTCCATGAGGGGGACAGGGAGAGCGTGTAGAAGGTGGCTTGGCAAACAGGAGGCCCTGAACAGACTTGAGCCAAGAGTGCATGGCCCCACCAGCGCCTTCCAGCTCTCACCTTCTCACCCATGTGCCTGCGATCACAGCATGGAAATGGCGTTGGCGGAGGGCCACATGAGCCACGCCCTAGGGCTCGTGGGTGCCAAGTATTGGGTGAGGCCGACTCCTTTCCATGTGTCTGCTGTTTGGATCCTCAGTTTAGCACCCTGGACCAGCATGAATCTCCATGCAGACTGGCTGAATCATGAAGGGACTTTCTGGCTCAGATAAGGCTCCAGCCAGAGGTCTGGACCCTCTTTGTGACCTTCAGAGTGTCTTTACTCAAAGGCCAGCCTGCTCTGGGGCAGAGGGAGGGCGCCAGCAGCCCCTGACTCAAATCCTCCCAGCCTGGCCACCCCAGCAGGTGACAGCCACCTCTTTTTCAACAGTGGATGAAAAGTCCTGCCTGGGTCCAGCTAGCATAGGTCAGTTGTTTGGCAACCAGTGCCTGTTCCCACGCTTCTGTGGAGGACTGGCAGAGCCCTGCAAGGTGCTCAGCCCTGGACCTGGGGCTCCAGATCAGGGTGTTAGCCAGGGCAGCTCCTTGGAGAAGCGGCAAGATGGTGGAGTAACTAAGACAGAGACCCTGAAGCCCATCTTATCGTGCTTCAAGCTCTTGCTGTCAACTTACTCAGAGAGTTGAAAACATAACCTTGGCATGTCTCCCTTTCCTTGTCTATAAAATGGGGAGGGGGCTCGTGGTTTGTGAGGGTTAACAATGAGCTACATGTGTACCAGGCCCGCAGCGATCCCAGTGCCCTGTCTCCCTCCTGCCCCTCCCTCTCCAAGGGCCCACCTTACACCAGGGTGGAGGACTCTGGGCTCACGTTCTGGGACTCAGTGAGTGTCTGTGGAGTGTCTGAAAGCAGCATGATCAGGCAGGGTCATTCCTTTGCCTGCCCTTTCCCAGCCTCGGTGGAGAGGTTAGTAATGAGAACTCATCTTCTCTGGGTCTTTGGAGACTGCAGCTAAGGCTGTAGCACCTGACCTGTCAGACCCTCCTGGAGGAGGAGGAGAGGCCGTGCACCTGGTGAATAATTCACCAGCTGTAGTCAGCATCCTCTAATGCTGCGTTGGCAGAAAGCACTCAGCTGAAGACTTTTCTTACTTTCCTGGGCAGAAGAGCAGGGCCTCTCGTGCTCCATGTCCCCTGCACCTGTAGAGCACCATTGCCCCTCCTACCTGTCCTCCCCTCACAGCCCAAACAAGCAAGCCAGATGCAGATTTAGGTCAGCTGCTACTAAAGCACGAGGTTAGCATTCCTTTTTTTTTTTTTTTTTTTTTTTTTTGTCTTTTGGAGACAGGGTCTCACTATGCAGTTGAGGCTGGCCTTGAGCTCACTTTTGTAGCCCAGGCTGGTCTCGAACTCACACCGATCCTCCTGCCTCAGCCTCCCGAGTGCTGGGATTACAGGCGTGCGCCACCACGCCCGGCAGCATTCCTTTTAAGTGACAGCAGTGTCAGAGTGTACGCAGCACTCCACGTTCAAGTTCCCTGCGGGACAGTAACCTGCTTCATTAAAGCAGCCATGCTAAAGGTCCATAAATCAGCATCTTTTATAGGCAAACAGGAGCTGAGCTCCTTGTGCTGCCCACCTTGGGCAGACAGGAGCCTCAGGTGGGAGAGGAGACCCAGAAGACATGGGCCTGGAGGGAGAAAGAAGCCATGGTAAATATTTTAAGCAAAGCCAGGAGCCGAGCCAAACTTTTCTCTGGTGTCAGCTGGGGGAGACATGGAGAGAAATTGCAGACTCAAGTTTTTTCTGTGATTAAAACTTTCCACCACAAAGGGCTGAGGGAAGTCACCCTGACTCTCCTGACTCTGACGGACAGGGGAAAACCCTGCCCAGTGCATGACCAACTGAACTTAAATTCTAAAGCTCGGACCACTCAGTTTGTCAGGAATCCAGGGTGCTCTAAGTGTCCCCTACGCTGGCTGTTCTGGGTGTCTTGGTTTGCCACCTACATGACTATTGCTTTTTTTTTTTTTTTTTTTGAATTGGATACAGGTTCTCACTATGCAGTTTAGGCTCATAGTGGTCCTCCTGTCTCAGCTTCCCCAGCAGTGGGATGACAGGGGTGTGTCCCCACACCCAGTTTTAGGGCTGGCACCCCATGCCTGGGATTCTGGAGTCAGCACAGCATGTGGTACAGGGGATCAAACTTAGGTCCTTGAGTTTGCTAGGCAGATGCTTAGAGCGATGAGCCCTGAATGCACTTCTTTAAATGGCTCTTTTCTGCTACAGCTCAGCTTAGGCAATTATGCTTGTGTGCAGTTAGTATATTATATATTGAATAATGCAATTATTCTAATGTGTGTGAAAATACTCAAGAGGAAAAAGGTTGTCCCAGATGGTTTGATTGGAGGCCACAAAAGTGTCAGGGTTGTGCTGTCACTCTTATACCTAGGCTAAGTCCAACAATCTTGAAGGCTGGGGGACCTCTTAGCCTCAGGGTCCCTCCTGTCTACACATTCTATTCCTCAAGCTCAGTGATTGGTTTATAGACAGACATGTGACTGAGGTCTGTCCAATGAGAGAAAGGTGGGTTAGAGGGCAGAACTGGAGGCTAAACTAAGTGTGCTGCCATATGTTTCCTTTTGTCAGAGGCTTTTGATGAATATATAACCAAGGCCAGAGGAAATGCAAGATGCCCAGTTAAATTTGAACTTCAGTTATGTGATGAATAGTATTTTAAGGTCAAAGTGTCTCAGTTTGGGATGTTCTACATGTCTGTTGCTAATATGGCAGCCCTATACGTAACCCTCCTATGGTGGAGTAACTAACAAGCAATGTATAACATCCAGCTGAACTCCACGCGGCGCTGGGTGTGGAAGGCCCACCTGAGGGCCTTCAGCATAAAAGGCCCGTTCATGCCAACAGCATGAAAGGAGAACTGGAGGGGAAGATGGGGTGCTGATTCTCCTGGAGAACTGTGTCGGTTTTCCTAATATGAATTCATTGTCAGAGGGGCTCAGATCCTCCGGGCCTCGCTGTTGCTGAGGATGGCTGTGGTTCTCCTTGGAGGAGCTCTGGTCCTTACCACGAGCATTGCTTCTTGGCTCCAGGGCAGATCCTTCAGCCTACTGGCACAGATCCTTCATCCTGCTGGCATAGACTTTCTAGCTTTCACCGCGGGCCTTTGGGTCTTCCAGTGCAGCTCATTGAAGCAGACTTGCATGAGACGTTGTCATGGGCTCTCAGCCTCCAGCTGGAACAGTGTCATGGCGGGCACTGCCATGGGTTCCACGTCTTCAGAGCATCCTGTTCTTTCTACCTGCATGAGGAAGTGATGTTTGGAACTGTGCAGCCATCTTGAGACCATGAGGCGTACAGTTTGGGGATGGAGTGAAGATAGTACAGCGGAAGAACAGAAATCACATCCTTATAGTACCAACGAAACCCAGGATATCCTCCTCTGGACTTCTTGTTATGTCAGGCAATTAAATGTTTGTTCAAGCCAGTGGATCTCAGCATTGGCTGCACATGAGAAGAACTTGGGGCGATTTTAAATATGCTAATGCCCAGGCTGCACTCCCTGCCACACTCTTCCCAGTCTGCTCACCAATCAGTTGGTGCTGGAAAACTTAGTGTGTGTGATAGGTAACCACCTGCATTGACTTGAGTGAGGGTGGCCCCACTGAATTGGGCCAGCATAGGTCTGGGTGTGGAAGACCACCCCTTGGGAGGATTGTGGCTGGATAGTACAAAAGGAAGGAAGGAAGGAAAGCTGGCTGGCTTCTGCTTTTTTGGAGGAGCCCCAGTCTTTGCCATCACCATGGAGGTTGTCTCTGGCTTCCGGCGTAGACCCTTCAGTCCCTCATCAAATCCATGGGCCTCCTGGTAAGGACTCCCGCAGGATGAGTAGTGAGCTCCCAGCCTTCGCCTGGACCAATCACTAGTGTTTGGCGCTAGTCCCTACACACCAGCACTGGCCCTCAGAATGCATGTAGGTGGCAGGCCCTCTGCACTCGCCCACACCCGACTCAGAGGCCGCTGTAAGCCCCCTGTGCAGGTTCTGGTATCTGTGCATGTCTTACATGAAATCTGTCTCACTAGCAAGCACTGCCTAATGCAATGTGTCATTAGCCTCTTAGGAGAAGTCATACTTTTTTTTTTTTTAAAGAACAAAACAGAGAAGCAAAATATGCCCAAAGACCAAACCTCATGCGCAACTCTTCAGCCAGCCTGGGGGGAGGGGCCATTAGGTACAAACGTGGCAGCTGGGGCCCGGCGGGATGGCTCAGTGGTCTAAAGCCCCTGCTTGGGAAAGCATGGGCGGCTTCAGGGACCGCGGTTCGATCCCCGGCACCACATGCTGCGCCAGCCCTGCCCTTGGCGCGGGCTGAGCCGGCCATGAAAATGAGTGAATAAACAAACAAAGGTTCTGAAACAAGAAAAACAATAATAAATAAAATTAAAAACAAACAAACAAACAAACAAACGTGGCAGCTACCATCCTCGGAAGCTGGCCACCATCACACTCAAGCTGCTTGTGCTGACACAAAACGAATAGTGTTCTCAGCCTGGGGCCAGCTGTCTTGGTGCAAGGCAAGCAGCAGGCTGAGGATTTGGCCTTTCAATCTGAATGAGTGGCTTTAACTGCTCTCTCCCCCTGCTGTGTAAGGGAAGGTGTCCCTTTCACTATTGACTATAGCCTAAACAGTTCCAGGGAGAAAGCAGAGCTGGGGCTGCCCTCCAAGGAAAGGATAGGGCTCCAGACAGCCAGGCATTGTGGGAAAGTTAAGGGGCCAGGTGGAGGGGGAGGGCAGTGAACCCTGTAGACCAGCAAGGGCCCTCAGAGTGCGTGGAGGTGGTTCAGGGCCCTTGGCTCGCTTTCTTTGGGGGGGGGGGCTTATGGGCAGTCCAGGATGAGATTTTTTCCTCAGGAAAACAGGTTTGGGGAAGGGAAGAAAGGGAGAAATGTGCAGCTGCCAGAAACAAACGAGATACAGAATTCCCAGGGAAATTTGAATTTCGGCTAAATAACAGAGTAATGTGTTAGCATAAATACATCCCATGCAATATTTGGTACATATTTATATAAAAAAATTACTCTGTGTTCACCTGAAATACAGTTTTCCTTTTGTATGTGGGTGTTACATTTAACAGACCCGGTATGTGTATGCTTAGTGGTGAAAAATTGCTTTGAAAACCACTACATCACTAAATGTCTCCTCCCTTCAAGCTCGGGCTTTATGAAGTCTCCCTTCCCTAGGCTGGCCCCTTCTTGTGATTTTTATATCCTATCCCTTTGTCCCCGTGAAGGACATACGATCACCCATAATGGCTCTGCAGTTGTGTTTCACTTGAAAAGCGTGGCTTGGGCTAGGAGGGGCTGTGAAACCCTGTACCTTGGCTTATCTCACATGGTAGTATCAGTTGTTCCCCTCATCTGCCCTTAGGGAGGAAGGGACAGGCCAGGCTCGCAGTGCCTGCGTGTGTTTGCATAGACCTAGTCCCTGGGGGTGGCTCTGTGAGTTCCACAGGTGGGAATGGCTGGCTCCTTTCAGGGTTTGGAATCTGCCTGGAGGTGGGGGGGGCCTCAAGGCTCAGGACTCCCCCAGCCTAAGGAGTCTCTAGCCAAGGATCAGCCAGGGATGGGGGAAGCTCTGCAGAATCTCAGGACCCTCGGAGTGTCTGCGTCCCTGCCATCTGGGACGGCCTTTCTCTCTCCAGGTGTTGACATCTCACTGTGACACCTTTGCATGGGGGAACTGGCCTCCCACCCCTCACCCTGCCTTGATTCTTCCCCTCCTTTTCTCTCGTTGGTTTGGACTGGGGGAGGGACAGCCCTTCTCTTGACTTGTAGGGACTGTTATTATTGCTTCTGCCTCTCTCTGTAGGGTTTTGGGGAGAATCTTGACTTTCAAGCAATGGCAAAACAAATTGCCAGCACCTCCTGGGTCCTTAATCAAGAGGCTGAAATGTGGACCAAGTACCTTCCGCTCCGGGGCTTGCTGGCTGGGTTTGCAGTGGAGCTCTGAGCAGGTGGGGCTTTATAAGTTTTGTAGAAGTCGAGTTCCTAATGGATCTCCAGCAAATCAGTGCTTAAAGGAGAGACATTAAAGTAGTAAATGTGGTGACCCAGACCATAATTCCAGCACTTTGGGAAGCTGAGGAAGGAGGTTTGCAAGTTGGAGCCCAGCCTGGGTTAGTAGCTTGGTGATTTAGAGAGACCCAGTCTTAAAATTTACAACATGGGCTGGGGATGTAGCTTCATGGGAATGACCGGGGGTTCAATTTCCAGTAATGCCAAAAATAAAGTGAAGGGGGTCCCGGGGCAGAAGATGCTGTGGTCCCCCTTGTGGGTCTGGGATCGGCTTCTCAGCAGCTGCGTGGGGACAGCTGTGTACGGGCTTTACGACAGGGTCCTCTTCTAACGCTCTCACTTAGCTCTGCCTGAGTCTTCATTTAGACCCAAGCTATCTTGTTGGTGGTGTACAATTACATTAGGGAAAAACTGCTTGTATGTTTTGAAATATTATGATTATGAAAAACAGCAACATAAGCTCCCATTAAGGCGGGAGAAAGTTAATTGTGTTTCCTGTCACTTCCCCAGGCCAGTACGCAGGTGTGGACATGATTTACGTCGGCAGAATACAACTAATCTTTGTGGCGCAGTCCACATATTTTTCCCTTAATTACAAATAATTAGATAGTGTAATTTATACTAATGCTCGGTGCCTGGAAGCGTATGTTCCGAAATAAAGGGCTGGTCTGGGGGTCAAGGGGCTTGTAAACAGGTAGGGTTGTCATCTGCCTGGGGGGCTGCTTGCTAGTGACCTTGGGGAGCCGTGAGATTTCATCAGTGGGGATGCGCGGCTGCTTCTAGTTAAGAACAGATGTCAGCGGCAATTTGTCTGGTCGTGCAGCCATCCACCGCACGTCCTGTTTGGATAAATGGCAAGGAGATTGAACGCGTGGATCTTGCCAGGGCCAGCGACATGGAAACAGGTGTGATTAGTACGCATGTGAGTGAGTGTGGGAAGGAGCGGAGCCTGGGATACGCAGCTGCGGCTCTCTGCCGACAGGGGGAGCTCATGACGCCTTGGTGGGTGAGTGTTTCCTCAAGGGGAAAAGTGAGATGTGTTTGACAGTGTGTGCAAGTCATTCAGGGTTCTCTGGGACAGCTCACCCACTTTTGTAGGTCCTTCCAGAAAATTCCTGTAGGAGTGGATGAATGGTGATTTGGCGAAAGCAGAACAGAGCAGCTCCCAGGCCAGGGTTCTCACCTGGGCTCTGGCTGGCAGTGCCTTGGCTCACTTCCCGGGGCCTCAAGTTTCCTCAGTTTAAGATTGAGGAAGGGCTGTGGCTCTGGCTCTAGCTCTGGCTCAGTGGTATGGGACTTGCCTGGTATGTGCAAGGCCAGCTCACGTGGCCAAAAGAGAATGGGAATGACCTCAAAGACAATGCTGGTGATTTTCACGGGGGTGAGGGGCCACACATAAAGGAGGTGGCACAAGCACTCAGGATGGGCTCAGAGGGTCCACACAGAGAGCACTGGTTGATTCAGAACCAGAAATACACTGTCCTCGGCTCCCAGAGTCCTACTGCCATCATCTGCAACACAGCGAGGGCCACAGGTCCTCATGAATCTACCCCCCCACTGACCCTTGAGAGTGGCTCCTGAGGGTACGGCAGTGCTCATGGCCAGGGGACAGCTTCCTTTGCTTAAGTTTCCCAAGGACCCAGAGTAGGGCTCCCATAGGTCTCAGCTGGTGCCATCTGTATTTAGACAGTCAACTGAGGGCTTGTTTCTTGGGCTTTATCTGGGGTCACATACCCTGTAAGCTGTTATCAGACATTATATGGGACTGTTTAGTCATGCAGGGCTGCTACCCACTGCATGACAGTGTCAGCATGGCTCCAGATGTGACAACCTAAAATGTCCCAAGACATTGCCTCATGTTCATAAAGGATGCAATTGCCCGGACAGAGAGCCATTGGGTTGAAGAGTACTCAAACAGATAAAGCAAGGGTTCATGATAAAGAGTTCGTGCACAGCTATCAACCCCGTCTACAGCCTCAGAGCCCATAGTCACAGAGCCTGCATTCCAGTGGGGGGCAGAGTAGGGACATGAACAAGAGGATGTGTTCTCTGCATAACTGTAATCATTCATATGCATGCATGCACATACATCACATACCATACATACGTAGTTTGCATCCATGTACACAGAAGTGTGGGTGTTATGCTAGGTAGTAAGAGATGCTATTAAAAAATCAAACATAATTATTCTGTAGAGAGTATCTTGTGTACCTTACTTTGGGGGCATGGAACGATGCTCTGCCCTGTGTCATTTGAACAAAGGACTGAAAGAACTGGAGTAGCTGGGGCCTGGCGGGATGGCTCAGTGGTCTAAAGCGCCTGCTTGGGAAAGCTTGGGCAGCTTCAGGGACCGTGGTTCGATTCCTGGTACCACATGCTGCGCCAGCCCTTGGGGCGGGCTGAGCCGGCCATAAAAATGAGTGAATAAACAAAGGTTCTGAAACAAGAAAAAAATAAATTAAAAAAAAAAAGAACTGGAGTAGCTCCCATGTTTCTGTCTGGGCTAAGATTGCTGCAGATGTAGGAAGAGCATGTTCAAAGTCTGCATGGTTACCACAGAGGCACACACAAGGCAAGTAATCCAAGTTACATAGGGCTTTTAGTTTTTTAGATACTTGGATGACAGAGCGTCTTGGTTTGCTGAGAGTGTGGGGATTTCCTGGATACAGGACTTTCAAGTTCACCTTACCTGATACAGAAATTTGGATCCTATTCTGATAAGTTAGAATGAGAGGGGTTGTTTTCTGAGAGGATTTGTGGATGAGACTCTTTCTGGCTAAGCTTGAAAGGTAAGCTATGTAGAAACAAAGCAGAGTCAGGGGGGCCACTGAGGAGGCCGCTGCCTGTCCAGAGAGAGACACGTAGGTCCTGGTGTTTGTGGCAGAGGTGTGGGTAAGAGGTAGTTAGGCACCAGAAGGGTTGAATTGCTCTGTTTTGAAATGGGAGAATGGGGGAGGATTAAGCTTGGGGAAAGATAGCAGTTAGGGTAGAGTGTCAACTGGATTAACTTTGAGATTCACCCAGGAGGGTTAGTGGAACACACTTCCAGGTATGTCTGGGTGGGTCCTGGAGGTGTGGTTTTAGGGTCTCTCTAGTCTCTTGTCCCTTCCTCCATGGTACTATCCTCCTGTTCTACTTCTTAGGCACCACGAACTAAGCATCTTTGCTCTGCCACGTCTAGTTGTCATGATGATCCTGCCTTGGATGCAGTTGACTATGGACTGAAATCGGAAGCCAAAGTGAACCTTTCTTGAACCTTGGATGTTGTATCTCTGGGAGGGAAAATTGGTACCAGAGAAGTGGAGTGGTTGCTGTGACTATATCTGACTGTAGTTTTGGAAGCCTTTGGAACTGTTTTGTGTGAAGAGTTCAGAAAACTTTGGAGATGCTAGTTAGATAGGTTCTAGTATACTATAAGCCAAGCATGATGGGAGATTCTGGTTAGAGCTCAGAAGAGAGTTCCTGCTGGAAGCTAACAGGTAGAACTGGAGAAGGAAACAAGTTGTTAAAGAGATGTTGGTTCTCTTGGAGGAGCTTGTCATGCTGGCTTCCATCGTCGAAGGAGCTGGGGACCTTGTTGTTTCTGAGAGTGGCTACAGTTCACTGTGGGGGAGCTCTGATCCTGACTTGGAGCATTGCTTCTTGGCTCCAGAGGGGAACATGGTGCCCTGCTCAATCTCCTGGAGAGCTTGCTGCATTGGTTTTCCTGATGGAAACTCGGCTTTTCTCTTGTCAGAGGAGCTCAGGACCTCAATGTTGCTGAGGATGGCTGTGGTACTTTTCTGGGGAGCTGTGGTTCTTGCCTGGAGCATTGCTTCCTGACTGTCATTCAGATTTCCTCAACCTGCTAGCACAGACCCTCCATCCCACTGGCACAGACTTTTCTAGCTTCTGCCACTGACCTTTGGGCCATCCCAGTGCAGAGCTATAAAGCAGGCCTGAATGAGGTGTTGTGAGCTCTAGGCCTCCAGGTGGACTTATGGGAGGCACTGTTACAGGCTCTAGATCTTCAGCAGGACTCAGGACATTACTGTGGAATGCAGGCCCTCATCTGGATTCTTTGGTCCTTAGTACGTGGATGGATTTCCTGAACTCTTTGTATATGGTGTGACTATTTTAAATAATCTTATAAAATATTTGTCCTACATTGTTTTGTTTTCCTTGTAAACTTTGAAACTACAATAGATAGTAAAGCCCACGATCACTAGGTTTTAGTTAGTAACAAGGCCTCTGTCTTCTCTCATTGCTGGGACAAATATCCAACATTCAAAATGAGGCAAGTAAAGGTTTATTTAGCTCACAGTTACTGGAGGTTTCAGTCTATATTCAGCTGGCTCCCAGGCAGAGTGGCGCGTGGGAGAGGACGACCTTCCATGGTAGCAGCTAAGAGCAAGAGAGAAGGGAGCAGTAGCAGCTGCTCAAGCAGCTAAGTTCTCTTCCTCCCTTACATTGAAATGTGAATCACCTGCCCCACGGGAGGTGCAGCACCCATTTCCACAATAGTCAATTACAAATTCCAGAAGCTACTCCAAGACTGCATGAGGCTTTGAGGGGGCCACCTATACACAAACCATAACAGCCTCCATTGGCAATGCGAGGCTATGTGTATTGTACATAAAGAAAATTTGTCTACCTTTTATCCATGTCCTGAGATTTTGTAGAAGACTGAGATTAAGGTTGGTGGATTAATTAATCTGATGGAGGACATTTCAAGGTGTCATGAACTTCTAGCTGCTTTTGGTCAGATTTGTAGTGAGAATTGGTGGCAAAAGACAAAGCAGAAAACTTTGGAAAACTTGAGCTTTGGTCTAGAAGGAACCGCATATAAACTGAGGACAAAAGAGGTGTAGTCACTGAAGAAGTGAATGCCATTAAGATGAAACCAAGTACTTTGTACAGAGACAAGAAGATACTTTGAGGTCGTATTCCTTTGAAATACTTTGAGAAGAGACCTTCAGGGCTCCCTGATCGTTTAGGATCACAAAGGGAAGTGTTTGCCTTAGCATGGCCATCTATGCTCTCAGAAACCAAAACAGGTGTGGTCCATGGGATCCAGGCTACAAAAGATCTCAGCATCATTCACATGGTACCCCTTTCTAAGACATGAAGACTGCAAGGCTGGGGATCAGAAAGCCTTGCACACAGATTTCAAAGGAGGGTCTGGGAGACCAGGCAAGAAGTTTTCAAGAGGGTGTGCATAATGTGGGAATAAAGCCAAGAGTACAGGGGAGACCCCAGGAAGGCACAGGTGCCAGAAACATGAAACATCTGCTGAGAAAAGATTCATGGTATGAGTAGAGCCAGCTCATGAGAGAGGCCGTGTGAACTGCACCCAGCAAGGCTACTGGACTGGGAGTGCCCTCTGAGCCTTACATCTCGCCACCATGTACCCCAAATGCTGGACACGGAACTTAAGGATTTAACATCTGTCCTTCTGGGTTTCAGTCTTTTTTTTTTTTTTTGTCTTTTTGAGACAGGGTCTCGTTATGCAGTTCAGGCTGACCTTGAGCTCACTTTTGTAGGCCAGGTTGGTCTTGAACTTGCACCGATCCACCTGTCTCAGCCTCCCGAGTGCTGGGATTACAAGTGTGCACCACCATGCCTGGCTCTGGGTTTCAGTCTTGCTTTGGTCCTATTCTTTTTTTATTCCCCAATTTCTCCCTTCTGGATAGGGAATATTTACCCTGTGCCATTGTACTTTTGGATTATGCAAGCTGGCTTGTATTTTTACAAAGTTTCACAGCTAAGAGTTTGCCTTGAGCCTCTGAACACATTTGGACTTTGACTTTTAAAAAGTACTGGAACTATCGAGACTTTGGGAAAGGGATTGTTGTATTTCTGGCTGCATGGGTGATGGCTGAGTTGTGTTGGGTGGAACTGGGAACTTGTCTTTCTTTTAGAGATTCGATATGGTTTAAGGAGATGTGTTGAGTATGAGGCTCATAAAGGATAGGATATGGTAGTTAGAGTGCAGTGTCAACTTGACTGACGCTGGAATTAGCTGAGGAGTCTGGCTTAGTGCACATCTGCATGTATCTGGGTGAGTCAAGGTGTGGCACTGGGGTCTACATGGCTCCCTGACCCCATCCTCACTGTCACTACTCTGCTTCTAGGACACTGTGAACTAAGATTTGCTCTGCTGCACCCTTCCACCATGATGTTTGCCTTGTAGGTAGCTGACTGCAGGTTGAATTCCCTTAATGTATGAATCAAATTAAACTTCTCTTCCCCTGAGCTCTGGGTGCTGGTTATTGAGTCCAGGTGACTGGATATTGAGGGAGCCCTGCCCTCAGAGGCTTCTATCTATCTTCATTGCAGGCCCTGGCATAACCACTGTGGCTTTTCAGCATGACTGTCACTTGCCTTCTTGAAATCCTCATGCACAGAAGAGTCTGTATTCCTCTTGGAAAAGCCCAGGCTTCATTATATTGTGCAACTTGAGGTTTATTCCTGATGAAACAGGCAGCCCTTGTAGTTAACAAGGGGATGAATTGTTGAAGGTCTCATTGGTGGCCCCATGTCCCATTATGGGCCCATTATGGAGATTTATCTTGGCAGCCACCTGTCCAGATGTGCTAGTTGGGAAGTGCTACATCTGTGTTAAAGAATAACTCTAAAGAGGAATATCATTTGCTGGAAGGAATTACTTAGCCTTCAAATGCAATTGGGAAATAGAGGGAAAGAGCTTTTGAGGACATGCAGTTTTTTACAACAAAATCTTAATATCCATTTCTGCTGCCATCACATGTTGTTGGTCGATATGACAGATCCGTTTATAGAACATTGATGCATCTCTTTCAAATTAAAAAAGAAACCAGGCATAGTCATGAACATCTGTCATCCCAGCTACTTGGAGGCCGAGGCAGGAGGATTTAAGTCTGAGGTCAGCCTGGGATACACAGTAAGACCTGTCTTTAAAAATGGAATGTTCTTCCTCTGGGTTCAGCTTCTTAGGCAAAATGAACACAGAGATATTAGGCTTCTAATTCATTAATTCATTTGTGACAAGAAATCTATAAACTCTACTAAGTATAGCAGTGGTTCTCAACCTGTGGGTCTTGACCCTGGTGGGGGTCAAATGACCGAAACACAGGGGCTTCCTAAAGCCATTCCAAATCATAACTGTAGTAAAATTACAGTTTTGAAGTAGCTACCAAAATTATTTTTTGATTTGGGGTCACTGCAACATGAGGCACTGTCTCGTGGGGTCACAGCATTAGAAAGATTGAGAACCACTGAAGTATAGGATCTTAGCTAAGGAAGAGAGCAATGAATGAAACCTTGTTCTCAACAAGTCTGTGGTGGCTGCGGAGATGCGTAGATATGAACATTATACAGAGTGCAGTGTGACAGTACAGTGAGGAGATCCTGGGGTTCCTGGGGCTTGGAGAAGGGAGGCTGCCCAATTGCTGGGGGTCACAGCGGTTTGGGGAGAGGGGTGCTTTAGGTTTCAGGTAACTGACCCCCAATCCCACAGTGAGGATGGAGTCTGCTTTCCTAGGGCTGGAGAGTATCTGGGGGGCAGGGCACCCCCTTGCCAACACTGAGATTCTCTGATTCCAGACCCACTGTCTCTTCTCCTTTTGCTCTTTGAATTTTAAACGATAACCCAAAGGCTCTATCTCTACAGATTCCGACACGGCTGTGGGCTAATCTTATGCAGAAACCTCATCTTTTCTGAGTGCTTCTTCCTCTGGGCTTCCTCTTAGACTCGAGACCAGGAGGAAACATATGCTTGCGCTCAGGGCTGGCAGATGCGCCCCTCATTCATGTACAAACCTTTTCAACTCCTTTTGTTATCTAGCTAAATGTTTTGATTTGTGCTTATCTTTCTCTTCTGGGGAAGGCAGATGCTTGGCTACTTGCAGGCTGTAAGCACGAGCGAGGCTGTCATGCCTGTCCATCATTCCAAGCACAGGCTGTGCCTGACCCAATCTCAGGCCACAGCGATACACTGCTCCCCACTAATGGGACCCAGCTTCTCTCTAGAATGCTCCCACTGGATCCAAATCCATGTGTCCCCAGTAAGCTTGTTCCAGTTGTATTTATTATTGTAATCATACAAAATAAGCACATATTCCAAGAGACATAGCCAGGAGTACAGCTCCTGGATGGCAGATGACCATTGCCTCCCCACCCCTGTCCCCCGGGAACATTTACATTTAGGTGTGGGAGCTGAAGAGTACACATCCAATGAAATGAGCATAGAGTGGGGTCAGACGTGACAAGTCCTCCTTTGGGAGGGCACTGTGCTTTGCACTGGCTCAGCAGAGGACAAGTCAGGGACATGTGGGAAGCGGTGGTGCGCGGTATGGGCAGGGTCCCAAGGATGCTACCTGGCCACTTCTTTCCTGCACCTTCTCCACTGGAGCCTGGGTATGAGAAATTGCCCTGCCCTGCCTCCTGTAACGTGGGCTCTGGGTGTGTGCTGGGCTGTGCCAACCCAGGCTTCTTGTCTGGATCCCACGGTGAAAGTGAGGCAGAGGTCCCTAGTGTCCAGGTCACTTGGACTCTGCCAGGGAGACCTTGTAGTGAGGGGACACAGGGTTGACAGTGTTGAAACCTTGCAGGGACACAAGAGGTGGACAGGGAAGGAGGTGCTGCCAGGTGGAGAAATCAGCCAGGGAGGGAAATCCAGGGACTCGGGCCTAAAACAGACTCCATACTATTATCTTTTTTTTTTTTTTTTTTTTTTTTTTTTTTTTTTTTTTTTTTTTTTTTTTTTTCATCATGGTGGACCCTCAAGTTACAACCAGTCCCACATATGAACAGCTTGGGTTAGGATTAAAATTTTAAGTTTAACTTACTGCCAAAGTCTTCTGACCTGAATGCTGGCTGCTTGTGCAGTTGTGAGCAGACTCATGTAGCCAGAAAATTGTGTTTAAGCATACGTGAGCATCAGTCTGAGCCCAGAAGCGTGTGCTTGTGGATGTGATTTTGGTCAGTGCTTTCTAAAACTGCTTTGATTACTGCTATCAAAATGGCCTCTTAAAAGCTATAAAAGAAGCCAAGGAAGGAAAGATAAAAAGCAATCACAACCGAAGAAGGAAATTATGGAGAAATGGCGTGTTCCTGTGACTGATCTTGCCAGTAGATGCGCCATGTCAAAATCCACCATCTCAAAAGTCTTATGGGGAACAGATTTGTATAGTGAAGTTGGTGTTGCTAAAGGTGTTACTCAGATTAGTCACAATCAACAATGACTTGCTAGACGAGGCGTGGGCAAATAAAAGGCAGATGGCAGGTAATAGCCAGCTGAGTCTATAGTATGTAAAAAAGCTATGCAGCTTTTACTAAGGAATCTATCGACGAGGGATGATGGTGACACGTTTGTGCCAGTGGGGTGTCGTTTCACCATGGTAGTGAGAATAGGGGTTCATAGCATAACTGGGGTTCATAGCGTAACTTGTGAAGCAGTCTGTGCTGATGAAGAGGCTGCTGAAAATTACACAGACCTCTTCAAAACGCTGGCACAGAGAAACGGCTTCTGCTCTCATTAAGCTTTCAACTGTGATGAAGCTGGCCTTTTCTGGGGGAAAAAAAAAAAAAAAGTGCCCAGGAGAGCATGCATTATCCAAGAAGAGAAGAAAATTCCAGGGCACAGGCTGATGAAAGGTAGGCTGAATTTACTATTATGTACCAGTGCGAGTGGTGACCTCAAGATAAATCCTCCCTTGATTTATCATTCTGAGATTGCTAGTCTCCAGAAAACATAGCCATGAAGAATAGGCTAGGGGGTCCTGGGGAGATCTAATGCAAAAGCCTGGGTAACCAGAGTGCTATGTCTTGAATAGACCAGGGAGGTTTTCTGTCCTACTGTTAAGAAATATCAGGAGGACTTTCCCAGTTACTCTTCTCTTGTTGCTGGGACACATACCCAACATCCAAAATGAAGGAAGGGACAGGTTTATGTAGCTCACAGTTACTGGGGGTTTCAGCCCATACTCAGCTGGCTCAAAGGCAGAGGGGCACATGGCAGAGAGCAGAAGAGTAGCAGCAGCAACAGAGACGAAGTCTTCCTCTTTGTCTCTCTTATATTACTTTCAGGCTCTCTATCCCCAGGCTGGGGGAAGTACACACACTCATAATCCTAGCAGTACTAAGACCCATAATCCCAGCCTTGAATCACCTACAATCCCACTGGATCATGAGTTAATCACAGATTGTAGATGTCCCCACTCCATGACAGCATGAGGGTTTTTTTTTGGCGGGGAGGGGGCAGCTAGACACAAACCATAACAAGGATAGAGGCTGACCACTCACCTCATCATGGATAGTGTTCCTGCTCACTCATGAGATTTGGAAGAAGAATTGGCTAAAGAATCCCCACAGACCTCAGTCGAGGTCCTTCCACCTAATGCAACTCCTGTACTACAGCCTATGGACCAGAAAATGAATGCTACCTTTAAGAAGCTACACTCCAAAGAACGATTCCTGAAGTGCTTCCCGATGGTCTCAGGAAATGTCCTGATGGTTCCTTAAAATCTTCTGGGAGGAACAGTACAACATTCTTTCCTGTGGTGTTATTTGAGAAATACTAGGCCAATGTCTCTCTGGAGACACTGAGATCTGCCTGGAAGAAAGTGTGGCCTAAAATTATATAGGAGAGAGACTGTAAAGGCTGTGTGGAGGAGCCTGAGTTGTCTGTTGACCCTGTGCTTGATGACCTTGTCATTATGGCAGCGTCTGTAGGCCTGCAGGTAGACAGCAGTGATGCAGAGGAACTGGTAAGGCAACCCTCAAAGGCACTGTCCACAGAGGAACTTCAGCAAGTTCTGGCCAAGCCACAGAGAGTGGCAGCTAAGGAGTGTTCTGAAGAGGAGGGCGAATGTCAACGGTCAGTGAAGCCAAGTTCTTCTGAAGTAAAGGAAATCCCCCCAAAAAATGGACAGAGCTACTACAAACATTTGCAGAGAAGACCTAGCCAGGCAGAAGAAAAGCCAATCACTGCGTGCACTTGCTTAATGATGATGTCCTCAGACTACAGAAGAGTGTTAGAAAAAAGAAAAAAAAAAAAAAAAAAAAAAAAAAAAAAAAAAAAAAAGACTGAAACAAAACCTTAGAACAGTTTTTAGTTCTGAAAAGGTCGATACTTGATGAGTAAGAAGCAGGTCCTAGAGGGCCACAGAGTCTCCCAGGAGAGAAAGGACACCAGAGAGCTGGATGCCTGACGTTCTTAGGGAAGCTCTCCCTCCACTCAATACTATGACCACCTTCCGTTTCACCCTTCCTTCCTGCAAGCCAAAAATGTCACCTGGAATGGTGATTACAGTATGAAATTTTTGCTTCTGATAAACTAGTCACGTTTTATAACGTTTTGGTGAATACCTTAGGAAAATTATTAGTGTTTCTAGTAAATTGCACACATTATATACTCCTTTTTTTATTATGAAAAGGTAGTTAAGGGGTGCTTTGGGAGTTTGGAATGTACTGTGGGTATTTCCATGATTTCTTATAAAAAAATAGTCTGGACTTATAACCAACTTGAGCTAAAGCCAGCCTGAACAAACAAATTGAGTTCATATGTCAAGGGTCCACCATAAATGTTCTTGGGGAGAGGGCTTTAGACTTTCTCCATTATAATTTCTGCTCTAGGAAGGAGGGTGTATTAGTTACTTTTTGCTCATTGCTGGAACAAATACCCAACACTCAAAATGAAGGAAGGAAAGGTTTATTTAGCTCACAATTTGTGGAGGTTTCAGTCCATATTCAGCTGGCCCAAGGCTGAGTGGAACAGAGCAGAGAGCATCCAGTTCATGGCGGTGGAACAGCAACAAAATGGTGGCAGAAGTAGCCAACCAACACGGCAGCAGAGCAACAGCAACAGCTAGAGCTCCAGTCTGTCTCTCTGTCTCTCTTTATATTACATTCAGGCTCTCCGCCTTAGCTCCCACCCTAGGCTACACCCATAATCCCAGAAGTACTTCCACCCATAATCCCATCAGTACTAAAACCTATAATCCCAGGGATCATGGGTCAAGTCTCAAACTCTAGAAGTCCCAGCCCAGTGACTCCAGGAGGCTTTGGGGGGACAACTAGACATAAACCATAACAGATAGCACTGCTCAAATTAAGAGATGGTGAAAATAGTT
>PVJA010009453.1:0-60560 GCA_004027025.1 Myocastor coypus
GAATGTAATATAAAGAGAAACAGAGAGACAGACTAGAGCTCGAGCTGTTGCTGCTGCTCTTCTGCCGTGTTGGTTGGCTACCTCTGCCGCCATTTTGTTGCTGTTCCGCCGCCATGAACTGGATGCTCTCTGCTCTGTTCCACTCAGCCTTGGGCCAGCCGAATATGGACTGAAACCTCCACAAACTGTGAGCTAAATACACCTTTCCTTCCTTCATCTTGAGTGTCAGGTATTTGTCTCAGCAACGAGTAAAAGGTAACTAAAACACCTACTACGTGTTTTGAAACTTTTAAAGATGTATCGTTCTTATTTCTTATTAAAGCTAATAAAATATTTTTTAAAAAGAATCAAAAACACCAGGCAGGTATAGACTGAGCTTTGAATGGAAGGAGAAAGAGGAGGGAGAAGTGAGAGGGGCAACGGAAGGAGAGAGAGAGCGGACGAGGAGAAAGAGTCAGCATAGTTGAATTCAGCTGACATCTTTTCATAAAAGTGCTGAATCCATCTTCTGAGGAAGAACATTATCACAAGGGACTTAGAGGTCAAAATAAGCCCATTTTTGGTCTCTCATTAGGTTTGCCATTGTCTTCACAAAGATCAAAGTTCTGGTATATTTCATTTCCAACCTGAAATGCCTTGAAACTCTATTATGTACTGCATTTTAAAAAGTCATTGCTGGAGAGAGGGTAGCTGTATCTAATTTGCAATGCATGCCTAGTCATGGTGTTAACCATAGGACTTGTGTTAATAATATTATACACTTCCAAGTGAATCCTCTCTATTCCACAGCATTAACCAGAGTCATTCACAAACAGCCATAGCCTATTACAGTTGTGTCAAAGCACAGTCAAGGCCAGGCAAAAAGGAACTGCTGCTTAGGGTGGAGCCTAAGGCACTAATTTCACGTTTCATTAGGAATGACATACATGGATTCTGGGTAACTGTTACATGTGGGCTCTAATTTAAGAAAAATGGATTGTAGAAAGCAACCTTAGAATGTTGCTATCACCAGAAGCTTATTTGCTTAAATAAAGATGTTTTACTTACACAACAGGTATCATTTTTTATTCATTCAAAAAATATTTCCTGATTCTTACACAAATCTCCATTCATGGATCAGCATGGATACTGTGACTAAGACACTATGGTTGAGGATGGAATGGTTCCCCCAAGGAGCTAACATCCTGAAGGTACATACATGTTAGCAATCAGCTATACCCAGGAGGTGCCAGGTACAAAATCTATGAACATTAAAATGATGGAGATATCATTTGTAACAGGAAATTCAAGGAAAATAGTAGCAGAGCTAAGACTAAAGAGAACAAGATTTTAAATAGAGATGGCAAGTGGAAAAGATGAATAGCTGGACATCACATAAAGAGGGAGTGGAGAATAAATAAAGGCAGAAATTAGTACAGCAAAGGAACCCACTTGTCTAGTTTGAACATAGGAGTGGGATTTGGAAAAAGAACCATAAGTTTGAGCTGGAACTGAAATTGAGTCAAGAAGAACCATAAATGCCACAATAAGAAATGTATGATAGATTTGTTAGGCAGTCCAAAGCCATGGAGCCTTTTATACAAAAAAAGAAAAGGATCATTGTTTATTGAATAAGAGCCATAGTTCCTTCTGAAATGCTCTTTCTAGAGGGAAAGAAGATTGAGAGCAATGATGTCAGAAATATGCCAGCACAGTTTGGGACAGAAGGGATAGAGGCCCAATCCCAGGTACGTAAATAAGAAGCTTAGTAAGCTATAATGTCACAAGTTACGTAGCCTAAGGCTACTTAATTGTACTATAGAAGAAATGCCACAATGCTGCCCAAATAAATGATGTATTTTAAGTTTGGTCTGCAAGAAACATGACATTCTTCCCCTCAAGAGAGGGCTTTAAAGCCTCATTATCCATGGCCTTAGGGGATATGCTGGAGCACGGTGAGCTTGGAGAGAGGCTTAGGGGCACTGCAATGCCAGTGTCACAGCTAACAAAATGCTGTAGTCCACAACCCACTGTGCAGAAGATCAAACCAAAAACTAGCTACTGACAGAGTGTGGCAAACTAATGGACATGCCAGAGGGGTCCAGATTCTGCATGGCAAGTGCAGTAGACACCTAAGAGAAGTGCCAGACAAGATCAGTAGAGAAAAACTCTCCTACCGTTCATGACAAAATTTTCTCATCAGTTTCTTGATGAAGAGAGCCTGGAAGCCACCATGAAAACCCACTGTCTGTTCTTTCATTTAGTTGTGGCTTGGGTTGTCTAGGAAACTGAATATTGCTCCTGTGTGAGAGAGAATGTGACCGTTCAACAACTGCTCCTTGTCACTTCCACAAAGTGCTGAGAGGATTAGTCAAATCTTCCCTGCAATGAGAGGGCCTTCTAAAATTAAAGTTAGGATTATGGTGTGCAGAGAGTGCATTTGAAGGTAAGGCAAATAAAAGATTGAACTGCTGGGAGTTTGATGTTCCTGAGGCTTATCATGTGTGAAGAAGCTACATGATGCAGCGGCTTCATGGGTGGGAGATCCTGCCTTTGGCATACGCATAATGGAGATGTCATTTGTATGTCTATGCCTCCTGCTGAGCAGAGCAAACCACTGGTGGAACATGCATGGCTGTCCGATTGGGCAGCTCATACCCCTGGTGGTATCAATGGATTTAATCACGTTTATTGGTCTTTTTATGAGTAAAATTAATGCAAAGCTGCCCACCGGGAAAGTCACACATGTTCCATCCATGGTTCAACCTGAAGGATATGTGCTAATCCTGAACATTTGTGAAAACCCAAAGGGTGTCCAATTTGTTTGTTTTGAGAGAGGATTAGTAGAAATGGGGAAATTGTCTATGTAGGGAATGACTCCGGTTGAGGACATGTTGTGCTGTGATGAGAATGCAAAGCTGTCTTCGTTACTTTTTACTTGTTGCTGGGACAAGTACTCGGCAACCACAATGAAGGAAGGAAAGGCTTATTCAGCTCACAGTTACTTGAGGTTTCAGTCCATACTCAACTCGCTCCGAAGCAGAGAGGCACATGGCAGAGAGCAGCAGTTCACGGCAGTGGAACAGCAACAATGGCGACATAGGCAACAGAACAACCAGGGAGCAGAGAGCAACAGCAAGAGTCTGTCTCTCTGCCTTTCTTTATATTACATTCAGGCTGTCCACCTCAGCCTATCCGCCTTAGGCCACACCCATAATCCCAGAAGTATTTAAAACGTGTAATCCCAGGGATCATGAATCAAGTTTCAAACTCTAGATCGGTACTAAATCACATAATTCCAGTGACTCATGAGTCCAGTCTCAATCTATAGAAGTCCATGCCCATTTGCATGAGCCTTCGGTGGGGACAACTAGACATAAACCATAACAAAAGCAAATTTTGAAAGAGGGTAAGGAAAGACAGGAGGGCAGAGGAGAGAAGAGGAGTGGAGTGGAGGAGAAGGGAAGGGGAGGAGAGAGAAAAGGAGGGACACAAAATCAAACATGTCTCAACACAAAACTTAAATCTAAAATGAGTGATTGGTTTGTGTATAAGTTTATAGTGAACTGTAGGTCTGATTTAATATTATATTTAGTGCTCAAGAGATGCCTATCCTACAAATTTTTGAAATAACAAGTTAAAAAAATCTAAGTCTGACATGCCTCTCAATTTTGGTTTATCAACACATTTACAGAAAGAATTCTATCACCAAAGACTTGAACAATTTCCAGTCATTTCATCTTTAAGAAAGCATCAGATGCCCAATGCTTGGATTTAAAACATTCTGCTTCAAGTGTTCTTTTCTTTATGTTTCTGGTACATAGTTCAGACTTGTAGTGATCCTCCTGTTTTCAGCCTCCCCAGACTTCATATTACAGGCATGAGCCACTGTGCCCAGTCTCCTTGGCCAGAGTGGGTCCAGAGTGGCATGTGGTGCTGGGAAACAAACCCCAGTCTTTGTGCTTATCTAAGCAGGTACTTAAGTCCACTGAACTATATTTCTAGTCCTGCTCTTTTGATGATAAGCTGAAGGCCAAATTTTCAAAATATGACTGATGTTTGTCAGTATATATGTATGTATGTATGTATGTATGTATGTGTCTCTCTCTCTCTCTCTCTCTCTCTCTCTATATATATATATATATATATAATTTAGCATTAAATCATATATCTAGAGGTTAATATATGTAAGACACCCAAGTCTTCTAGTTTTTTCTCCTTTACTATTTCTCTGATATGAAATATAAGCCACTGGAATTGAGAAGTTCAAGTAATGCTCAGAGTCTACATGTGCAAGGCAATTCTTATGCCACAAAGCAGCCTCCTAGACCCATGGTATGGAAGACATTTGTATCATTGCTTTCCAGCTCCTTACCCACAACAAAAACTGTTTAAACCAGCTCTGGAAATCAAGAGACATAAGTGCACTTATTTCTCAGATGCAAGATTCATGAGAGCCAGAAATGCTGCTGTCCCTGTAGGCTCACCCCTAGAATGGTCACTGTCTTCAAGGCTCTCAGTGCTTACCAACTAAATGGACTGATCAATAAACTTTGAAGTGAAACCGTTACTCCTTAATTGATATCACTTTGGCCATTTCGGTGAGACTGTTCTTACTTTCAAAATGTGCCCTTCACATGCAGGACACACAGGATCTCTAGCCCCCTCCAGCTCAATGTGAGTAGTAGCCCAGCAAATAATTAAAAGAATCTTCACACATTTCCAGAGGCCTCTGCAGGCATCACAGGCCCATACGATGTGTGTGCATCACTGGCATTCTGTGTATGAAACACACTGGACTCATGAGACTGCAGAACTGAAGAAGAATATAATTGCTACAAAATTTGAGTTTAGGCCAAAATAATTTTCACATGAAGAAAACTATCCCCTCTGCTCAGGAAGTACCCAGTATCCTAGGGGAAAGTGGGCACAAAAAGAGGAGAAGTCTATTAAGATTCTCTAAGTTATTCAGTAAGACTAGTAACCACCCATCTCTCAGACGGTTTCTATAGAGAACAGCTCCAGGTTTACAATGAAAGCCAAAGGGAGGGGGGAATCACTCCACATCATCATGCAGCACTACTGGGACATGGCCTGTCAGCTTCCATTCTGCCATCTCAGGGCCCAGCCTTGGAGGCATCATACCATGAAAGGTCTGAATTGGACAAACTAATTATTACTTTACATTAACACAGAAATTGTTCATAATAATGCTCTCTTGCTGGAATTCTACAATAAATATTAATTGTTTTTAATGAAACAAATGTACCAGAATTTCTAAAATTCCTAAGCATAACATATGGGCTTTATATCCACTTTTATTGCAGAGAGTACAATAAAACCAGTGTCCATTTTGACCTCAAGATTGCAGTGCTCTGAGTTTGACTTCTGAAGAACATAAACTATTTCTCTTTCTTGGGAAGATTCCCGTGTCCAGATGACTAAAAAGGCCAGTCTGAGGCATGGCCAGTCTGAGACATGGCCAGTCTGAGGCATGGCTGACTCAGCTTTCATCTGACTAAGTGCCTGACCAGATCTACTGCCCTAGGCAGACTATACCATACTACATCCTTGTTCAATATTACAAGTTTAACAGTTTGAGTTGTTGTATGAGTGGTAAGAAATCTTCAGTGCTAATTAATCTTCAAATGAAGTCACTAAATACTCAAATTGAATAAGTGATTGGCTATATTTGAAGTCCAATAAAAGTCTTTTGAAGAAAGGCATAAAACAGATGACTTTAGCTACACAGGAAATTTAAATTATTCTTAATGTTCTCTGTTTAGAGAGGACAAAATAATGTTAGATGCATTAGGAGGATTTCCATAAAAATGGTTCAATATTCATTTCTGATGATCACACAAGTAACAGCCATCTATCTGAACTAGATATTTACCCAGAATCGACCATTTTCAGGTAGTGTCATATAATTTTTTAAATTTACTAAACTGCAGGATGTGAGTCAGAAACTAGATAAAAAAATGCTTGGGAGATGGGTTCAGAAATTTGATCCAACAAAAAGCCTGAGGAAATACACTTTATATAGCAACCATTTCTACTCTTCTCCCAGAGGATGGGCATTTGTGTAGCCCATACTCATGCAACTTGCAAGGCGCTGTGCTCAGGCATGAAATAGTCCTGTAAAGCATGGAGCCCACTGTCCTCCATCAAAGCCCTGTGAGTAAAGGCCTGTGAAGATTGAACTACAGGAACCACCACAAAACCCAAGAGTCCAGAGCAGCATGGCTGGAAAGGAGACAGGAAAACAACAGAAAAGGAAGTAGCGTGGTGTGTGTGAGTGATGTGTCCTGAGGCACAAAGCAAATAGGTATCTGAGCAGAGACTGGAAATGAAATGTCTTTAAACCTTAAAAGCCAAGCATCTAAACTGAATTAGTGAGGAACAGAGAGAAGCAAATATATCAGGAGACACAGTGATACTACAATGCAACAAAAAGCCTGCCTCACACATGAACAGTGCAATTCATTGTCTAGAATCAACAATGTGCAATTAGAAAGAGTCAGGAACCCACATCTGATCTCCCAGGAACACTGTGTATGGGCATCATGAATGTCTCCAGGTGGCTTTGTGCTGCCTGAATCAATGAGATATGTATAACTAGTCAAAATTATCACAACTTCTTCCTTCTTTCCTGCCTCGCTGCAGACAACTCACCATGAAAATGTAGAGGAGGAAATACAACAACCATGTTGCACCAAAATGAGCAACACTAGTGATGGAGAAGACGGCAACCACTTCTCAGCGTAGCTGACCCCCAACCACTATTTTCTGGAGTTGCCATTTGTTATAGTTTATTTCTAGTTGGCCCGCCAAAGCCTCATGCAGTCATGGGACGGGGCCTTCTAGAGTTTGAGACTTGATTCATGATCCCTGGGATTATGTGTTTTAACACTGAAGGGGTTATCTGTCTGAGTACTGCTGGGTTTATGGGTGTGGTCTAGGGTGGATAGGCTAAAGCAGAGAGCCTGATTGGAATATAAAGAGAGACAGAGAGACAGACTCAGGCTGTCGCTCTCTGCTCCTCTGGTTGGTTGGTTGCCTCTGTCGCGACTGTTGCTGTTCTGCCACCATGAACTGGATGCTCTCTGTCCTGTTCCACTCATCCTTGGGCCTGCCAAATATGGTCTGAAACTTCCAGTAACTGTGAGCTATTAAACCTCTCCTTCCTTCATTTTGAGTATCGGGTATTTGTCCCAGCAATGATTGAAAGTAACTATGACACTATTTTTACCAGTTTCAGCTATAAGCAGCATTGAACAATCTCAAGTAGCACCTGGAGCTCTCTTCTATCCAGTGAGTGTTTGCTGAACACCAATGACAAGAGAAGAAGAGTATGAGTGCTGGAGGTACAAAGAGGGCACTGAAGTCACCAGGAAATGCAGAGATAAAGAATAAATAGAGTCACAAAAACTGGTAAAACGTTGGACAGGTATATAACATGCTGTAGAAATATAAAAGGAGGCATCCCACAAAAGAGTTGGAGTTAGCAGAAGTAATTGTACAAACAGAGGAACAATCAGGAAGCAATGAGGTTTGCAATCTTGAAGGATCCTCTGCCAGCCAGAGAGACACAGGTTAAGAGTAAAGCCAGAGACAGGCAAAGTAAGTCAGGGTTGAAATGAGGGTCAGTGAGCAGAAGCCAGACTAATTCCATGTATCTGGCTAGTTATGTACCTTTTGCAAGATCAGAAATAGAGTGAAGGGATTTAGCTATGACTGGGCACCATTAGTGCTTATAGGACTTCCACATTGATAGACCCATAAAGCATGGACACATGAATCTAGAAACAGAGGGAGGTCTGAAAGGGAGCAGACAAGGCGGTAATATAAGGCATTTTAGCAACTGAAAGAACAGAGAGAGAGAGCCACCAGGTGTGATGACACACACCTGTAATCCCAGCACTTGGGAGGCTGAGGTAGGAGGATCTGTGTGCATTCAAGACCAGCCTGGGCTATGAAAGTCAGTTCAAGGCCAGCCTGAACTGCTTAGTGAGACCCTGTCTCTAAAAGATAAAAAAAAATTTTAAAAAGAAAAGAAGAAAGAAAGGAAGAAAGAAAGAAAGAAAAAAGAAAGAAAGAAAGAAAGAAAGAAAGAAAGAAAGAAAGAAAGAAAGAAAGAAAGAAAGGAGAGATAACATTCAGAAAAACAAAGGACAGCAGGCAAGCAACGCAGTATATACTGAAGATGCATACAAAGGAAGGAAAGCCATGACTGAAAATGAGAAAGAGTAGCTGGAAAGATGAAAGGCAGAAAGAGCAGTCTTAGAACCTAAGAAAGGAATAAAGGTTTGTTTTTCAGTGATATAGGAGCAATCACGGATGCCATATTCTCAGATCAGGTGAGCACAGAATTAAAAGTTCCACTTGAACTAATGGCCTTTGGCAACCATTAGTAACCAAGACTTGACCCTGTATATAGAAGAATGAGATAAAAACTCAGTAAGAATTTGCTCAAATAAAGGCAAAGTTGGTGACACATGTAGATAATCATGAACTCAAATGGAGTTGGTATGTTCAATGACAGGTAACAGGCGGAAAATGTGTTCTGGAAAAGGTTGGGTATGAAAGGTTGCTCAGAAAACTTAGCAACCTCCACCATCACCACTACCACAACAACAACAAACCCATAAGTAATCCCATTTAAAGTCCTAAGTAGAGAAGTAAGTAGATATTGCTCAAAGAAAAGAAGGTGATCAACTTGCTTATCAAAAAGTGCTACTTATCTCCAGTCAGAGAAATAACTAAAACAAATGAGCCACCACTTTACCCCAGTTAGAATGGATGTCACCAAACAGGAGTATGCCAAAAAGTTACAGTGAGGATGTGCAAAAAAGGAAACTCATATGCTGATGGTGGAAATCTAAATTAGTATAACCACTATGGAAACCTCATGGACAATATTCTAAAACCTAAAAGAGGAACTTGTCTTTGATTAAAAAAAAAAAAATTCTACTACTGGGTATATATCCAAAGAAGATGAAATGATTACATTCATGGCATAAGTAATTCTAATGTTTATCCAACATTACACATAATAGTCAGGATATAGAATTAGCAGAGTTGCTCAATGAGAGATGAAACGATGAGAAAAATGTCATATTCACAATGAATATTATTCAGCCATCAAAAAAGAAAAAAAATACTATCATTTTCAGTAACATGGATGGAACAAGAGAACTCTACGTTCAGATAGCCAGATGTGAAAACACAAACAAGCAATGTTTTCACACATTTATGGAAACTAAAATGTCAATCTCAGAAGGAATGGAATAATGGTCACTAGAGACTGGGAAGGGTAAGGAGTGGGAGATAAGGGCTGGCCAGCAAGCTCAGTGTATTTAAGTGCCTATTTAGGCAGATTCAGGGAGTGGGTTGAGTCCTCAGTTTTCCAATGCTAGAACTGGCCTCAGGGCATCCTAAGATGGCAATTGAGTCTGGACATGGTGTTGTGTGCCTATAATCTCCGTGCTTAGGAGCCTGAAAACAGGAGGATCACTACAAGTTTGATCTGTGTAGTGAGACTCTATAGGTCCTTTACTAAGTACATTTAAAAAATGAAGTGGGAGATGGAAAACATTAGGTAAGAGGCAACAAAGACAGAATAAGCTCTGTTTTCCAAGGCACAGTAGGGCAATGCCTGTCTACCACACTCTGCACTATATTTCAAAATAACTGGGAGAGTATAGAAGTTCCCTAAAAACAGAGATGACTGAAGAGATAGAAGTGTTTATTACAGTGATTTGATAATTATATTCTGTACATTCTGAATTATAGTACTGTACCTAATTAATACGTATAAATATTACATTTCAATAAAAACAAAGTCTATTAATTTTCTCCTAAGGGTATTTAATCGATCAGACAGTAAGGGAATATGTGCTTTCTGGAATCCATGAAAAATACTAAAAATCTGGCTTCAAAATGTAAAAACTGCACAAATAGCTGTTTCTAAATGCTTATTTAAATGTACAGACAGCATATCATTAATTCAACTTCGTTAATTGTTAAATTTAGTGTTCATAAAAAATTCATTACATTTAGAAAATAATTTATATGTTAGATATTCTTACTATGCAAGAATCCATGAGTAAGCACAGTGGTTGTCAGGAAGTTGAACTCAGTTGTAAATGATGTTACTTTCTCATAACCAAGGAGTTAAAAAATAAAATTATAATAATTCTTTAAAATTGTTACAATAAAAACTTGTTTAATATGGATACTAAATGACACAATATTTATAAAGTTCCCAGAGGCCTATGAAAAAGGCTTTGAGCAGGCATGTGGAACAGGTGACCCAGAGAGTAGAGGAGAGAGGATTAAAGTGCAAAGAAGGAGTCCAGCATCTCAGCAACGAAAGAACAAGAATGTTCTAGGAACATCTGCCCCTTCTCCAGCTAGGGAAATCTTCATCTATGATTCCCTCAGATACCTAGAGTAGTCTGAAGAACCCTCAAGAATCCTTCAAAAGATGTTTTGGAATGAATAAAGCAAAATATGCACAATCACAAAAGAAACTAATTATATTGAATGCAACTATGTATATAGATATTTAATGTTTATGTGACTTAAAAGATATATATGTTTCATGAAATATGAATAGAGTTCCATTTTATAGTAGTGATATCTTAAGATATCTTCTACAACAGTACTGTGATTTTATAATGCTTTTTTTTTTGTCTTTTTGAGACAGGGTCACACTATGCAGTTCAGGCTGGCCTTGAGCTCACTTTTGTAGCCCAGGCTGGTCTTGAACTCACATTGATCCTCCTACCTCAGCCTCCCAAGTGCTGGGATTACAGGTGTATGCCACCACGCCCGGCTGTGATTTTAAAATATTGATTGTTAATGATTTCAGAAGCTATTAGTATCCTTGTGGTTTGTTGCTCACATATAAATGTTTAAGTAAAAGAAACACTAACTCTCAAGAGACTGATGCATATGCAAGTGTGACTTTTTTCCCTCAAAGTTCACAGGCATCTCGAATTTTGCCCATAGATGGTAATAAATCTGTGATTGGAAATTCTCTGGTTTTTTTCGTGTTCTTAACAAACATGAAAAAATGGTGGGGAATAAGCTTTGTAGGACTTAAAAGTTGGAGCAGTATGCACTCCCTGTTCACATAGAGTCCTGAGAGGCAAATATGCTCTTCCAGCAAGTGCCTATTTAGGCAGATTGAGGGACTGGATTTAGTCCCCAGTGTTCCAATGATAGAATTGTACAGAATATAATTTACTTCCTAGTCTATTTGAAGTATACATTCTGGGAGAATCTACTTTACTTGATTCTATCTCCCTCAGCAAAACACCATGAGAGTAATAGTGACCTTTGATAAATAAACACTACCTTAGTCACTCTTCTGTTGATGAGAAACAACACGCAGCAACACAACTTCTAGAAGTGGTTTCTTTTGGCTCACAGCTATAGTGGGTTCCTTCCATGGTGGGTGGTCTCAAATGCACAAGAGGTATGGAACAAGGACCTGCACAGAGGGCAGTGACTCACACCAGGACAGGAGGAAGTACAATGAGAAAGGGGAAGGGTGATGGAGATATACGCATCCAGGCCTTGCCTGCAGTGATCCACCTACCTAACCAGACCATAGCTCCTAAGAACACATTTAGCCAAACTCACCAGGAGAGAATCTACTGATCAGCATGGTGGCTGATGATCCAGTCACCCTCCAGTGCCCCATCTCTGAGCACTTGAGAGCTTTTGGGGGGAAGGAGATAATCCATATCTAAACTGTAATACGCGTCAACAAGAACATTCCCTTTCTCCAACTAAAAGACAAGTTCAGAAACCAGGGAAAAAACATATATGCTAAAAACTGCTGGAGAAAACGCATAGGTTAGTCCCCACCTCTCACCAGGGTTTGCTGACTCCAGTCATCTCCCTCACCCTCAAGACTGTCAGGGAGAGTCTCACCAAGCCTAGTCCAACCCCTCAGCTTTGCCACCAGAATTTGCTGAGTCCTTCCAGCCCTGCTTGCCGTGAAGACTTCCACAGAGACCTGGAGCCTTACAGAGCATTATTCTGCCTCTATCCACCATCAAGGGCGCCTTGCACATCTTTGACCCGCACTCATCATTAGAGCTTTCTTGACCTACAGATTGTCCCCTTCTCCTTAATGAGGTAGGAACCACATTGAACCTCACACAGCAGGAGCTTTGGCAAGCCTATTTTGCCCTCCCACACTCTGGAGAACCTTGCTGCCCTGTACAGCACCCACCAGCCATTACTTCAAAAAGAATGACAAAAGGAAAGAACAAAAGGCAGTCTCAAACTTCTAGCCCACCCAAAACAAATCCAGGAGATAAGATCATAGAAGAACATGGAAACCACACACTTTAAATTTCCAAGATGATAGCAACTGAAGTAAAGAAATAACTGTCAGCCGGGCATGGTGGCTCACGCCTGTAATCCCAGCACTCCGGAGGCTGAGGCAGGAGGATTGGTGTGAGTTCCAAACCAGCCTGGGCTACAAAAGTGAGCTCAAGGCCAGCCTCAATTGCATAGTGATACCCTGTCTCAAAAAGACAAAAACAAAAAAAAGAAGTAACTGTCAGACTATGGAGGAAATCAGATCAGATAAACTTTCAGATAAAAAGGGAAATGGCAATTATGAAGTAATTGTTCAATATATCTAAAGAAGAAACAGATAAAAAGAAATAGAAGGAAATATAACAGTGATGGAAACATTGAATGAACAGACCAGGAATGAAAAAGATTCAGACTGATATCCATGACATTAAGAATTCCATTGAAAGCTGACAAAGCTGCTTCAGTGAAACAGAAGATAGACTTCAGCTAGTAAAAATGAAAGGAAAAATAAAAGAAAAATGAAAGGAAATTTCTCCTAAAAGTAAAGAGAAAGACCTCTCATATAGCTCAGTGAACTAAAGTGTCTGCTTATGCAGGCCCAGGGACCAGGATTCAATCCCTGATATTCTGTGAAGGCCTCATTCCTGGGGCACACTGAGATGGAAGACTGGGCATAGTGGTGACAGCCTGTAACCCCAAAGCATGCAAGGCTGAAAAACAGGGAAATCACTATAAGTCTGATCTGTATAGTGAAACCCTGTAGAACATGTAATAAATAAATAAGAGAAGCCAGGAAATAACAACATAGCAGCTGCAAGATGATGCAAAGAAAAATAATATAAGGCAAATAGGTATCAATGAAATAGCTGGACATAAATAATACAAAAGAAGTAAAAGCAGTGTTTGCAGAAGTAATAACAGAAAATTTTCCAAGTATGGGGAAAGAATGTGGTATACAGAAAACTGAAGCATATAGAACTCCAGCTAACCATAGATAAAATAAGTTGTCACCCAGACACATAATAGTCAAGATCCCAGAAACTGAGCAGAAGAACAGAACATCAAAAGCTGATAGAGAGAACAGACCACCGACAATGGAAAACCCATCTGAATCATAGCAGATTGTTATGGTTTATGTCTAGTTGTCCCCCCAAAGCCTAATGTAGTCATTGGGCGGAGACTTCTAGAGTTTGAGACTTGATCAGTGATACCTGGGATTATGGGTTTTAGTACTGGTGGGATTATGGGTGGAAGTACTTCTGGGATTATGTGTGTAGCCTAAGGCGGGGGCTAAGGCGGAGAGCCTGCATGTAATATAAAGAGAGACAGAGAGACAGATTCGGGCTATTGCTGTTGCTCTGCTGCCGTGTTGGTTGGCTACCTCTGCCGCCATTTTGTTACTGTTCCACCGCCATGAACTGAATGCTCTCTGCTCTGTTCCACTCAGCCTTGGGCCAGCCGAATATGGACTGAAACCTCCACAAACTGTGAGCTAAATAAACATTTCCTTCCTTCATTTTGAGTGTCAGGTATTTGTCCCAGCAACGAGCAAAAAGTAACTAAGACACAGATTTCTTAGCATAGACCATCCAATGAAGAAGAACTCTGCTATTGTTGGAGTCTAGTTGTCCCCGCTAATCCTTATGGAATCATGAGGTGGACTTCTAGAGTTTGTGATTAACTCATGATCCACTAGATTATAGGTGTGAGTGTTGCTGGAATTATGAGTATAAGTGCTGCTTGGATTATGGGTGTGAGTGTTATACCCAGCCTGGGCCGAATAGCCTCTATGAGATTTAAGGGAGACAGACTTCCTCCTTGTGGTCACTGTTGCTGCTACTTCTCCATTTTACTATTGTTCTTTGCTGTTGCCATGAAAGGTTGCTCTCTGCAATATGCTGCTTTGCCTCGGAACCAGTCCATACTAGACTGAATGTGGATTAAAATCTCCAGTAACTCTGAGATAAAAAATCTTTCCTTCCTTAATTTGGTGTGTCAGGTATCTGCCCCAAGCAACAAGAGAAGAGTAACTGAGACAACCTTTGAGTAAGATATTTGAGATCCTGAAAGAACTTCCAACCCAGATTAATGTATGCTGCAAATTTAATGGAGAGATTAGATAATTCCACCAAATTTAATGGCGAGATTACATACTTCCTTGACAAAGAATAACTGAAGAAACTCAAGACAACCAAATGTAGACTACAAAAATACTAACTAATACTTTAAAAAGACATAAAGATGAACACAGCTTCAACAAAATAAAAGAAGAGACAAATAGAGCCAACAATTAAGCAAATGAGAAAACAGGGATCCTACAGTATGAAAATAACATGACAAAGATAAGGCAATACATGTTGGTTATCACTGTCAGTGTAAGTGTTCCCAAATTCATATATCAAAAGAAGCAGACTGGGAGAGTGGATAAAAAAAAAACAAGAAATCATTTAACTAAAAAAAAAATAATAGACTGAATATCAAAGTATGGAAAACAATAATCCATGTGACAGCAACCCAGAGCAAAGCAGGGGTAGCCATTCTCATTGTTGACAATGTCAACTTGAAACCATGTGTGATTAAAAGGCACAAAGAAGATTGTTAAATATTTGTTAGGGAAAAACTGCAAGAGGAAGAGGTAACAATTATAAATATATATGCACTCAATGTAGGAAAACCCAAATATGTAAAACAAATTTTAACAGACATCAAAAATCTAATGAGCAATAATACACTTGTATTGAGGGATTTCAGTGCTCCATTGCCACAAAGAGATAGAGCAACTATACAAAAATTAACAAAGAAATAACAGAACTGAACCAAACTTGTGAAGAAATGGACTTACTAGACCTTTACAGAGTGTTCTGCCCAACAGCCCCAGAATATACATTTTATGGCTGGCCAAATACCTCAGTGAATTAAAGCATCTGTAACCAGGCACAGGAGCCAGTGGTTCTATCCCTATCCCTGCCTTGATGATCTTGACCCCACAGCGCCCTGAGATGGCAATTGAGACTGGGCATGGTGGTGTGCACCTGTAGTCCCAGCTTTTGGGAGTCTGTAAACAGGCAGATCACTAGGAGTCCAATCTAGTAGTGAGACCCTGAACACCCTGTAGACCCTTCCCTAAAAATAACAAAAAAAGGGTACACATTTTTTGCAGCTGCGCATGGGACATTCTCTAAGATAAATGTGCTACCATGTAGAACATGCTTAAGTAAACACAAAAGAATTGAAATTTTCCCATGCATATTATCTGACCACAATGTAACGAATCTGGAAATTATTGACAAAAGAAAGAAGAAGCAGTTAAGTCCAAAGCCCAATGAAGGCAGGAAATTATAAAGATCAGAGTATAAATAAATCCAATGGAGATTAATAAAATAATATAATAATTAACAAGGTGATGAGTTGCTTAATCGTTTGCTCCACTTGCTCATTATAAAGAAGATAGAAAAACTCAAATTCATGAAATGACAAATGAAAAGGGTAAATTCTCTCTAGACTCAGTATAAATTCAGAAGATTATCAATATTTATTTTCAAAACCTTTATTCTCATAGAAAGGAAAATACAGAAGAAATACACAGATTTTTCAATGCATATGAACTGTCAAAGCTAAATCAAGAAGATATAAAAATTCAGAACAATCTAATATCAGGCTATGAAAAGGAATACATAATAAAATAAAACTGCCAACAAAGAAAAGCCCAGGTCTGATTAATTCACGACTCAATTCTACAAGAAATTTAGGGAGGACCTAATGCCAACTCTTTTCAAACTCTTCAGTGAAATTTAAGTGAAGCAATTCTTCCCAACTCATTCAGAGAGACAAGTACTACTCTGATACCAAATCAGAGAAGGACCCAACCAAAAGAGAACTACAGGCCAATCTCCCTAATGAACATGGAGCAAAAATCCTCAGTAAAGTACTAGCAAGCAGAATGGAGCAAATTATTAAGAAAGTAACAAAACAATACCAAGTGGGATTCATCTCCTAGGAATGCAAGATTGGTTTAATTTACACAAAACAATAAATGTAATACAACACTGAAATAGAGTTAAAGACAAAAATCACACGAACATCTCAATAGGTTCAGAAAATATTTCTGACAAAGTCCAACACTCATTCAGAATAATACAAACACTACAGAACATTAGAATACATGATTTTTAATTCAATCTCATAAAAGTCATCTACTACAAACCAACAGCCAATACTATTCTTAATGGACAAAAATCAAAAGCTCTTACTTTAAAATCATAAACAACAGAAGGGATTCTCATTGTCACTACTCCTGTTCAATATAGCTCTGGAAACGTCAGCTGAAGCAATTAGAGTAGAGGAAGATATAATAAAAGGAATAATGATAGGAAAGGAAGAAGTGAAATTATCATTATTTCCAGATGACATGATACTGTATGTCGCAGACCCCCAAAGCTCCACTATGACCCTTGTAGATTTAATAACCAAATTAAGTGGCATAGCAGGATACAAAGTTTATACTCAAAAATCAATAGCATTTCTATACACAAACAATGAATTCACCAGGATGGTATTATGGAAACCATGCCTTTGACAGTAACACACATGGGCCAGGGAGATAGCCCAGCAACATAAGAGCCTGCTTTGGAAGTGCAAGGTCCTGAGTTCAATCCTCGATTCCACCTAAATAAGTAAATAAATAAATTAATTAATTAATTAACAACACTAAAATGAAATACATAAGAATCAGTCTCACAAAGGAAGCAAAAGAGTTATACAATGAAAATTATAATACTCTGAAAATAGACATTGAAGATTTCAGAAAATGTAAAGGTATTCCTTGCTCCTGAATAGGAAGAACCAAAACTTAGAAAATGGTCATTATTCCAAAACTTTTTTGTTTGTCTTTTTTAAAAACGTATTTTAAAGAGAGTCTAATGATTGATAAGACATTAGAAACTGTATACATTTAGAAGACCAAGGTGAGAGTCATTGAACTATGGGTTTTATATTACGCATTGCTGACCTCAGTGTTGCTCAGGTTGCAGATATCAGCATACAGAGTCAGTCAAGGTGAAAATTCTAAATAGTACTGGCAATTTTCAAAAATAAAAAAGCCAATGGCAATTATTAGTGCAAGTATCGCAACCATCCTGTATATGTACTTGCATGTTTCCCCTTCCTCTTTTCCCTATTTTTTCTCCTTTCTCTCATCTTTGTTGATTACTGCCTACTACTCCACCAAAATTGTTACACAGATTCAGTGTGATCCCAATTAATTACCATTAGTATACCGCATAGATCTAGAAAAACATATGGAAATTCACCTGGAACCAAAAGAAACCTACAAGGGTCAATGAAATAGCTCAGCAGACTAAAGACCTTCTTAGACAAGGGCAGAGGCTGGGGTTTAATCCTTGGTACCACATGCTGTTTTGTTTTGTTTTTCTTTTTTGTGGGACCAGGGTTCAAACTCATGACCTTGCACTTGCCCAGCAGGCACTTGTGCCTCGGAGCTATCTCCCCAGCTCCTTCCACATGCTGTTTTGGCCCCACCCCTGGGCATGCTGAGCCAGCCACCACGACTAGGCATAGTGACACATGCCTGTAATCCCAGCACTGGGGAGCTGAAAACAGGAGGGTGACTATGATTCTGAGCTCCAGAGGGAGGCCCTGTGACAAATACATAAAAAAGGAAGAGATCTAATAGCAAAAATAACACTGGGTAACAAAGGAAAGGCAGCAGGAATCACAATTCTTGACTTGAAAATTATACTACAAAGTTGCTGTGATAAAATTAGCATAGTACCAGCATAAAAACAGCTCTGATGGTCAATAGAACAGATTAAAAGATGTAGACACAACTAGAAGCACACTCTGCCACCTTATCTTTGACAAAGGGACCAAACATGTTCATAGGAAGAAAGATAGCTTCTTTAATAAATGGTGCTGCAAATACTGGCTTTCCACATGCAGACAGCTTAAAATAGACCCATGCTTAGCACCATGCACAAAACTACAGTCAAAACGGATCAAAGATTTAAATACTAAGACAGAAACATTAAATCTTCTGGAAGGTAAAATAGGTAGAAACCTTAAGGACATAGTCAGAGAGCTCATGAACGAAAATTGAACTGCATGGGACATACCTCAAAGAATCAACAGTTGGGAACACATCTTTTTGTAGAGTTTCTGCACATCAAAAGAAATCACCAACAAGGTAAAAAAAAAAAATCCCATGAAGTGAGAGACAATTAAAGAAGACTGTCTATCAGACAAAGGACACCTATATCGAACATATTGAAAAAATTAAAAATAAAGACCTCCAAAATTCAAAGACCTGATTGAAAAATAGGCATCTGAGATGAATATACACTTCACAAATGAAGAGGTACAAGTGGTAAATAAATATATGAAAACATGTTCATCATTGGGCATTCAAGAGATTCAGATTAAAACAATGCTGAGATATCATCTTACCCCAAAAGAATTGTTATCATCAAGAATTAATCAAAGGGCTGGTGAGATGACTCAGCAGTATAAAGCACCTGCTTAGGCAAGCTTAGGCAACCACATAGACCATGGCTGGATCCCCAGAACCACATGCTGTGCCATCCCCACCCCCATGGCTGGCTGAGCAGGCCATAATAATTTTTTAAAAATTCAACCAATAAGAAATTCTTGAGAGGCTATGAGGGAAAAAGAACCCATTTCCACTGTTAGTGAGAGTGCAAGATGTTGCAGCCATTATGGAAACCAGTACAGAGAGTCTTCAAAAAGCTACGATTGGAGGTCCCATTCAAACAAGCTATTCCTTTCGTAGGTATTAAAAAAAAAAAAAAAAACTGAAATCGTGGTCTGCCTAGATAGCTCAGCAGACTAAAGCATCTGGTTAGGCAGACGCAGGACACAGGGTTCAATCCCCTATGTGCTGTGCGAGCTCCACTCCACCCCCAGGGCAAGCTGAGACAATGACTGAGACTGGGCATGGTGGCATGTACCTGTAATAACAGCACTTGGGATCCTGAAAACAGGAGGATCACTATGAGTCTTATCTGTGTAGTGAAACCATGTAGACCCTGTACCAAACACAAATGCAAAAAAAGTCACCATACCACAGCAATATGTGTACCTATGTTTATGACAGTGCAATTTTTCACAACTTAATCTTGAAAACAACCCAAATGCTCATCAACTGAGGAATGGGTAAAAATCAAATGATATTTTTACACATGGAGTATTATTTAGCTATAAAAAAGATAAATTTGAGGCTTTAGTGAATAAATGGAAATAAATAGAATAAATAGAAATGATATTTGCAAGCCAAGTAAATCAGATCCACATGTGCAAACATCATGTTATCTCACTAGTGTGAGAACTTGAAAGAATAATGAAAATCTAAAACATAACAGATACTATGAAAGGGAAAGAAATTGTTCCATGTGAAGGAAAAATTGGGATGAGGAAAAGAACAAATGAAAGAAGGAAAAATATTTTAGTTACATATGCAGAATAGTTTGGATAATTATATTGCCAATTTCTGCTGGTCTTTTGAAAGGAACAGTTAATGCTTAATTTTTTTTAACTCTAATTTTTTCCTCTATTGCATTTCTTATAATTTCTTTCTTATTGATTTTTTCTTTAAATGAATCCTACATGCTTATATCTGGTAATATTAACAATTAATTTGAAGATAACACTACGTAATGCAGCAACCATTATTCAATTTCCATTACTTTGTTCAGTGAAATATTATATCATTCCTAGTGCTGTTTCTTTCTGTCACTTTTTTATTCTTTAAGATAGATAGATGATAGATATAGACAGATGAAAGATAGATAGATAGATAGATAGATAGATAGATAGATAGATAGGAGAGGTGACAAGAGCTATGGATATTTAGAAATGATACACATAAATATAGCAATTAATTTGTAGTCTTGCTAATGATTATATCTATATTAACTAAACAAGAAAATTCCATTGTGCCTACCAAATTGGCGAAGATTCAAAATACTTGTGGTGTCTAGCATTAGTATGGGAGGTGAACAATGCAGACTTTCATATGCTCTTGGTGGGAAGATCACTGCACCATCTGTCTGGAAGGCAGTATGACTGTATCTGTCCAAGGTCTACAGGATGTGTCTGCAGTGTGCCCCGGCAATGCCACACCAGGACAACCCCTATGTCCTGGACAAATCTACACAAGGCTGGAAATTTGCAAGAGACTTAAATCTTATCATAGGAGACTGATTTATTTCCTTTTCCAAGCATCTATAGTCCCCTTCAGATTTTATTTTCTCTTTCACATCTTCACACTAAGGAGATGATATGATAATTTTACATGCAGTTATGATTTATTTCATTTAAGAGTACTACCTTTAGTTGCATCCATTTACCAATAAAAGCCTCAAATTTATCCTGCTTTATATCTGAACAACACTCCACTGTGTAAAAATACATCTTCTTTATTCATTCCTCAGTTGATGGACATTGGGATTGTTTGTAAGATTTAGCTTCGACAAATCACACTGCTATAAACATAGGTGTTTACATATTGCTGTGGTATTGTTTTCAGTTCTTCTGGAAAAACACCTGTTCAAAAGGAAGAAGTTACTGAGTTTAGGAGAGGAGTGCCAGTGAGGGAAAGAGATCTATATATGTATGTAAGCAGGATGGATTGTACAATTGTGCTGTGGATATTTGATGGTCTGTGGAAAGGAGCAGTTAATCCTTAATTTATTTTGTCTTCTTTTTTGAATTGTTTGTCCTTTTGCTCTTCTTATTTTCATATATATATGTATATATATATATATATATATATACATATACATATATATTTTTTCCAATTTTGCATGCATGTATCATGTAATATGACCAGCTAGTTGAAAGACAACACTATGCATTGCAATAATGTGAAATCTATTTTATTATGCTAAGTGAAATTCTGTATCACTTGTAAATTTTGTTTTAATGCCACTTCATACCCTTCTTAAAAAATAAAAGAAAGAGAATGGGCCAGTGAATATAGACTATCCAATCAACACAATACTAATAGATAAAATATTAAAAATAAAATATTCACAAGTATTGGCATGGTAATTTAACTATTTTAGTGCATAAAAAGTAGAGAACATTATTCATAGTATTCATCTCTCTTCTGGTGAAAAATTATATATAAATTATATGAAATATATTACTTACATCTTTAATGCTCTCATTCACATATAAACAGACCATGCTTAAATATATATTTGTATGTAGATGGACAATGTGCAGCTATACAAAAGTAAAGCAGGGGGCCCTGCGGGATGGCTCAGTGGTCTAAAGCGCCTGCTTGGGAAAGCTTGGGCGGCTTCAGGAACCTCGGTTCGATCCCCGGCACCACATGCTGCACCAGCCCTGCCCTCGGGGTGGGCTGAGCAGGCCATAAAAATGAGTGAATAAACAAACGAAGGTTCTGAAACAAGAAAAAATAAAATAAAATTCTAAAAAGAAAGAAAAAGGTATCTTTCAAAACAAAAACAAAAAAAAGTAAAGCAGCCTGAAGGGAGCAATCTGCACCATACTGCTAAGAGTGATGACTCTTCAGAGTGAGATTTTAATTTTCTACTAAAGTAAATAGGACACTATTGAAAACAATAATCACTGCATATCACTATAATGAGAAAAGGAAGTCAAGATATTTCTGTAAGGAAAAAAAATGTAACCTGATTTCTGAGTTGACCAAAGGCTGACTTCTTGGAAAGGAGCCTTTGAATAATTGAGCATTTTCCCTGCTCAGTAAGAATCCAGGACTTTAAAACATGTGTTTAATTGGGTTGTTTCCATTCACACCTGAAAACAGTAATCTGAGATGACAGCTGAACAGAGTTCTTTTCTGATCTGGCCTAATGCTCCCCAGACTGTTTCAGGGAGAAATCTGAACAGGAATGCAAGGCCACCCAGAAGGAGGCTATGCGGGAAGCACCTCCTCAGGGCCAAGTGGATCACACAAGTGAAACTTCGCGCTGTCAGGCCTGGCTGAAGTCCAAGGGTGTTCCTTTCACCTTATTCTTTCACCCTACAGACAACGATCATATGCTATGCAAATGGCTTCAAATGTGGATATGAAATGACTTGAGCTGCCTGATATAATTCCTCAACACAAAGCAGTACACCCACTGACCCTCCCAGGACCTGCGCGCCATTTCTACTGGCCACGCGGTGCCCGGACCAACCCTCTGCTCCCAGACTCACCCCTTCAGCCCCGAACTCCAGCCCAGACTCCGCCACCATTCTGACTTGGCCAACCAGCAGACTCAGCCCTGGTCCATTCGCTGATTCATCAACAACCTGAGCTCAGATTTCACCCACCTTCCCGACCAGGGCTCACATCCGCCAGGTAAGAGCTCTCTCAGCCCAATTTCATTCCCCAATGCAACAACTGCCCAAACCTCAACTACACTCATATTCCCCACATGACCACCCACCCTCTCGACAAGGCCAACCACCGTCCAGACCCATGGGGCCTCGAGGTAGCCAGCCGCCTGAGCTTCAGTTCACAGCCAGGCACTTCTGGAGGGGAACAAGCTTGGTGGATCCAGACCCAAATTTCCATAGGTGCTAACTGTGTAAGTTCACCAAGGTGCAGAGATCACTGCTATAAAAAATGATAAAGAGAAGAAGCAAGAGCCAATCACAGATCCCAAGTCCACATAAAACAAATACAGGAAACACTACCGTGGACGAAAATGGGAATCATGCAGACGAAATCTCTGAATCAGTAGCAGCCGAGGTTGAAAGGCAATTGCAGAAACGTATAGAGCAACTCAGATCAGAGATAACATATGAAGTAACAAAGCAGTAAACCCACTGTCCACAGGAGACAGGCACCTGTACATGCAGAAGAGAGCATGGGGAGTGCGGGCTCAGGGAAGGAGGGATTCACTATGGCTGTGTGGTCACGCAATTCTGCATGTCACAGGTATTATTGAGCAGGACCAGCAATGGGGAATGAGCTCTGCCAGACAAAAAGGAGAGAACAGGCACTCATTTGTGAAAGGACGAACATCGTTAAGACAAAAGCAGGAAGGCCTGTGGTAAATGCTTCTAGGGAAGAATGAGGAATGCTTGATTTAGTATAACTGGGGCTCACCTAGAGAATTCTTAGAGTTGAGTATAGTGAGACAGCCTGGGATATAGTTTAGGAAGAGCATGACAAAGGATTTCTTCAGGACACTCCCTTGTGTGGAGTTGAAGATTCTCTACCACAGAAAGCTAAGATAGCTAGAAAGCAGAAAGGACATAGTAACAGATTGTGACCACTATGACCTTTAGTCTCTACTACAGATTGCTCTGAGGAGTCAGACCCTAAGTAGCAGGGAGAGGAGGCCACCTGCTCAAAGTTTTGGGTAGAGTTAGATGTAGGGACAGGGTAAGGACAGAGAGGCCCATGGGCATGACCTCTGAAGGTCTCCAGCTGGCTAGGTCATTGAGTTCACTTCCTCTCATGCTTCTATGTCAGTATCAGAAGCATGCTGATCTTCCATGCTCTAAATCAGTGGTTCTCAACCTTTCTAATGCCGTGACCCCGCAGTACAGTTCCTCATGTTGTGGTGACCCCAAACCAAAAAAATAATTTTAGTGGCTACTTCAAAACTGTAATTTTGCTACAGTTATGATTTGGAATGGCTTTAGGCGACCCCTGTGTTTTGGTCGTTTGACCCCTGCCAGGGTCACGACCCACAGGTTGAGAACTGCTGCTCTAAATGAAGTAAGATCAACGTGACAAGATGTATCCAGGTCCCACCATTTCTGTTCTAAGTGAAAAACGCATGGAGTCTAATCTTTCTCTCCAATTCTAGCCCCATTCATAGATGCACCTTGTGTGGCTCAGTTGTAAGTCACATGTACTGCTCCCCTGAAAGACCAAGCAGCACTTTCTGTGAATTTAGCTCTGCATAAACCTGTGGATGCCAACTGAGGCAAGCTTCAAATATCAGTCCTTAGAAGGGCTGATGACTGCTCTGTGAAAAAGTACACATTTTTTTTCTAATTTAATTTTATTTTGAAAAGTAAAAGCAAAGCAAGAACAAGAATCAGAAATAAAGAAAGACTCAGGGCAACATACAGCAGTACATATGTTACAAATTTTCAAATCAAGAATAGCTTATTAACAGCTCATTAGGAAATGCATCATCACAGGTAGATTGGTCTGCTTCATAAAACTCTGAGATAATTAAGTAATGAAAAGAAAAAATTAATTGTAACTCATAATCTTGACATTACTAGCATAAGATTGAGCAGATTCACTGCTTTAAGCCTCTGTCATAGGAGTCAAATAGCACTGGTAGGAGCAGTTGATGGAGCAAAGCCCTTCGCCACCGCTCCAGCCAGGAAGAAAAGAAAGGGTACCCTGAGACTATATAATCCCTTTAAAGGAAAATTTCCCCAATGACTTCTGATCTCCCACAAGTTCTCAACTTTTAAAGATCCCATTATCTCCCAATTGTGCCTTGCTAGGGACCAAGTGTTCAACACATTGACCACATGGGTACATTCAAGACTTAAATAGCAACAGTGTCCAATAAAAATGGGGACAAGATCAGATTCTTACACAAGAAAGGCAATTCTTCAGCAAAGTCTCTATGCTGGACAGAATAAAGGAAAGACTTGGAGCAAGATCATGCCCATGAAGGAGTGAGTAAAAGCTTGATCCTATTTTGAAGCAGCAGAAGGGACAGAGATGAGGTAAGAAGTGTCAGACAGGGAAGAATCACAGGATCTGTATAAAGCAGGTGATTAGGTCAAATATAGTGCAACAGTTTTTAGCCTTGGGAATGAAAGAAGCTTGGTGTTATTCATCAAACCACATAAGGAAATATAGAGAAGAATGCAAGTTTTGGAGAGAGGAAAAAATAAGGATAGTGACGAGGTTTTCTTAGATTGAAAACATCTAACATATACAAATCTGTGAACTCAAAACTTTATTCCCACTCTACAAGAAGTCTCTAAGGAGACTTCTCCTTAGAGAAGTCCTCCTCTCTAAGGAGTTAATCCAGGTAAGAGGAACACTAAAAAGACATTATAAAACCAAATTTCCTTGAACAGTAAAGTTTCTTTGTCTTCAAGATTCCGACCACTTAGGTTCGTGAGTGGTTTGTATCTCAGTACAAATGAGTTGAGTGTTTAAAGTCTTTCCTAAGCCAAGACCCCATGGTGATATACAGAGGGTCTGAGTGCAGAGCACAATGGCCCCAAGAGCATAGATGACGCAGGAGGGAGATACAGAATGAATACACATGCTGACTCTCCTCCAGCCAGAGCATGAATATGTCCTGTGGCCACCAAAACTCTGCTGACACAGCATGCTCCTAGTGCCCTCCTATCTTTTGTCTGCTTCTTTCCCATCTTCTTTATGGCTTCACCATCTTCCCAGGCTGTGGGTTTCTAGATCTGCTCTTTTCTCATCTTAAATTCTCCTTAGTGGTTGACAATTATGTAACTCACACACAAATTTGTAGAAGACCTTGATGGCTTCTTTGTAGCTGCCTACTTTTTGAATGTTCTTATCAGTCTTTAAACTCTGTATGTCTAGATTTCACAGATTACAGTAAACTTCTCTCTAACTTACCCACAGCCAACAGCATAGGCCATATAACAAATCAAACCAAAACTCAATGGCTGAAAAGAGCTCTTCACTCCTATTCAGTGACTCAGGAGGTGGTGTGTCAGGCAGAGCACAGCTGAGTGGTTCTTCTGAGTAGAGCTCTCTGTGGCCTTCTTCTGAAGCCTGCAGTGGTCTCTACTGGCTCTGCACACTCTCTTCACTCGTCCTTTCATCCTTTAGTAAGTTGAGCCAGTGTGGTCCAAGAGCAACGTATATATTTTTCCCATCTCTGCTTGTGGTGTGGGGCCTAGAATGCCTCTGACCAATGCAAACCTCCTGGCTAGCCCTGAGCCAGCCTGGAAGAACAATGCCAATTTGCATGATATAAGAAAAAACTAAGGCCTTTAATGCAATCAGCTCTCCATAACTGAAGATGTCAACTCTAAATCTTTCCATCTGTTCCCATCTAATCTCTACCTCTTCTACTCTGTTCCACACTCTAGTCATTCTGGTACAAGCTCTGAATAGTCCACTAATTGTACTTCTAGAATATTCTGTATCCTCAACATTATACTTTAGGAAATCCAAATGTGGCAATGTCATTACACTAGCTTAAATCCTTCAAAATCTTTTCATATATATGTGTGTGTGTGTGTGTGTGTGTGTGTGTGTGTGTGTGTGTGTATGGGGGGGTTTGTTTGTTTTACTATTCAGTCAGGGCATTACCAGGGTTCTGGGCCTGGCATGGGATGAGATACTGGGGATCAAACTCAGGACCCTGCCTTTGCTAGACAGGAACTTAGGCCATGAAGCTACCTCCCTAGCCCAAAAAAGTCTTCTGAAAATAGATTTTCAATATGGTTCTAGATATATGTCAGGGTATCTCTGCTTTTCCACTTTAACTATAAATAATGCCTCTTCAATATTAGAAATCTCTAGGTTTGGGTAATACACTACGTTGTCACCTCTCTCCTGAAAACTCCCTGTGACCAACTTCTACTCCCTTAATGTTTTGTTCTCTTCCACAACTACAACCTGCTTTGTTCTGCCAAGCATGCTTGGCTCCTTTCTTCCATCCTCAAACATTTGAATGCTGTTGTTGCTCCCTGAACTGTCCTTGTCTTATCTCTTTGCCCAGTTACTTTCTAAGCCCCTTTCACATGCTTCTAGGAATCACAGCTCAGAAAAACTTTCCCTGGTTCCCAGACAGAATGCCCTTCCATCAGCCAAGGGACTGGCCACAGAAACACAGCATTTCTCAGAGTTGCCTTCTCATGAAGAGAGAAATAGACCTGTCTGGCTTTGCTCTGTGTTTAAAACAGTCACTGAAAATGGTTACTGGCTTATATGGATGAATAGTTATAACACGAATAAGCAAAAGAAGAATTAGAAATTATAAGCACTCTACCAATTGCCATTACTTTTTGAATCATAGTATCAATTTCTAGAGAATATTTCAATCACATATTAAAACTGGGAAGAAACAATTAGTTCAAAGAAGAAGTAGTGAAGGAAAATTAAAGTGACTAGTCCACAACCTCTCAGCCTTTTTGAAAGTCCACGTGCAAGGCAGATAGGACTATAGGCTTCTGCTTCATTTTTAGGCAACAAAAGTCCACTGAGAGTGCTTATTGTCCCTTTAGGGCTCTGATGTTCTGCAGTTGGCTATGGTTGAAGTTTATTTGCCCTCAACAGCCTTCTCTATTTCTCCTTTTGCCACTCTTCTCTCTTTCTCACATGACATCATTAGATACAAAAGGAGAGGACTGATGTCCAGGACAGAATGTTAACACACACACAACACAACACAACACAAAAATGCATTGTGCATTTGGTGCCAGGAGGGACATATTGAACACCCTTATTTCTTAGTGTTCAGACATTTCAGGCAACAAATCCTCCTTGAATTTTTCCATATCTGTTGCAACAAAAGGTATAATGGGTAATGAGAACCCAAATGAACTAATTTGCCAGTCAGTTCTAGGATGTGACGCCAGAGCCATTAATTTCTGAGGTTGCTTATGCCAACCCACGACCTTCTAGGATTGCATACAGCTGCAATCTAATAAGAAAAGGTCAACCATCATTCAATGCACTACTGAAACTAGATTTTTTTCTTTTCAGTAAAATATAAAAAATTGTAAAAACCAACATTGTACCTCGTGACACATTTTCAGTGCTTATAGCCAAAGCTATAATAACTATTTAGATTATATGGAGGATAATATTTGCTAAGCTCTTGAGTAGCTGAATTCACAGATGTTTCTTTAAAGGTCAGCTGTAAAACCAAGTTAATAACTTCGTGCAAAATGCATTTTTCCATCATGAATTCCCAATAAAATATAATCTCTTTTTCTCTCTGATTTTTCTTTAGACTGCGCTGGCACCAAGACAAAGCTAATAGATGATTTATACATGATTACAAAACTATTTTGCTCTACAGTGTCACAGATCAAAAGGAATGGTTCCTGTTGCAAGCAGGCAATGGTCCTGTACCATGCTCGCCTCCATATGCTTCCACAGAGAGTTTCAATGGGGCTTCCAGAGTGACACACTTAAACAGTCACATTTTTAGTATCTATTAAAGTCACTGTGCCAAGACTGAATAATGCTGCCTGGGAGCTGGGGGATGGGAAGCAGCTCAGCTCAGCGCTCTGTGCACGAGGCTGAGGGCCATTGGCACTGTCAGCCAGAGTGGTTCCAAATATCTTAGCTCTCTTCTGGCTAGACTTAAATATTGGCACTGGCTGAGGGCCAAGTACTGACAAGATGTACATGCTCTGCCGTGCACCGCTCTAATGTGTAAATGCCAAAACCATATTTTTCATTCTGTATTTGCTTAGGCTCTTTAAAACACGAATAGTATTGAGCAGTCATATTTTCCCTTGGTTGTTCTAGTTCCAGGGTAATGTTAGGACTTCTATAAATAAATAAATAAATAAATAAATAAATAAATAAATAAATAAATAAAATCTGTCTCTAAGCAGCATGTAACCCTGGAATACAGACCACTGCATTTCCCCATTAGCTTGTGCTAATCAGTCTTTTCTTGCTCCTTCCTTCCTGTCAAATATGAAATAAGACAGAAAGTCCCCATTCTCCAGGCCATTAGGAAGGAAAGGAAAAGAGCCACTGCTGAGCTGCTCTCTCTTTCTCTTGGGACCCTGTGTTCCAATTCATTTTCCATGATTTTTAGAATGGGAAATTGAGTCTAAGAGATATTGAGGGATATGATCAAGATTACTCAGCTAGCAGAACTGGAGGCCAGATTCAAGCCCAGGGTAGTTTCCAAACACTGTGTCCTTTCCCTTGAAAAACTTTCACCTGGCAGCATCTTGGTACCTGACCCTTAAATGTTTTAATTTTATTCAATGGAAACAGGTAAAACAAAATTTCATAACAAAATCATAGGAGAATAGCAATAGTTAATATATTACATGTTGTTATATGTAAAGTAGTTGATGGGAGGGTATGAAATATGGGCATAAAAATTTTCTCCAATTGATATGAGCATGAAGTTTCCTTTTTAATGAAGGAAGGAGAATGATGCTAATTGTATAACTAACTTGCATGTTTTTGCCTTTCTCTACTATCCTTTCCCCTTTAACTCAACCTATTTCCTTTCTCATTTTTATTTTTATTTATTGGGGGGGCAGGATTAGGGTTCAAACTCACAACCTTGCACTTGCCGAGCAGGCACTTGTGCCATGGAGCTCTCTCCCCGGCCCCCACCCCTTCTCATTTTTAAACTGATCTATAACTCTCAGAATTGAGAGGGGAAAGAACATACTAGAATGACCCTCTGACACTGCTGCTGCCCACTACAGTCTTGTGTAAAGAAAATCCTTGAGAAATTCCCAGGAAGAATGTTCCCCAGGTGCTTATGGATATTCATGTCACTTATACGTGAAATGTGCAAGCCAGAAGTGACTGCAAATTTGTTCTCAAAAGAAAAATATCAAACAAATAAACAATCAAGACAAAACATGAAACAAACAATACATCAAAGGAAAGGGCAAGATGAAAAGGCTACCAGAATTGGATAGGCTTAGTCTGATACCATCTCTGCTTCCACTACCCCACTCAAAACTATTTGTGAAAGTGACAAAGTAATGATCACAAAGCAAAATGTCTGCGGAGCCAGCAAGATAGATCAGCAGTCTAAAGCTTAGACAACTGCAGGGACCGCGGTTTGACCCCTGGCACCACATGCTGTGCCAGCCCTATCCCAGGGCAAGCTGAGTTGGCCATAAAAACAAAAAAAAAAAGAAATACAAAAGTAAAATGTCTGGAGAGAAAGATGCCTTAAGGGTTAGAGGAACACACCAATGAATCCACTTATGCTGCTGGATTTGTCTCATGCAAAGACAATTTACACAGCACTGACAACACAGTAAATTATTGTGGAAACAGTGACCATAACCTTTAGGCTTTCCTAACAAACCAAATTTCACAAAATGTTCCTTCCTTTCTTTCTTTCTTTCTTTCTTTCTTTCTTTCTTTCTTTCTTTCTTTCTTTCTTTCTTTCTTTCTTTTTCTTGAGAAGTAATGAGAATTGAATGAAGGACTTTATGCTGAGCTACATGGCCAGACTTATTCATTCATTCATTCATTCATTCATTCACTCACTCACTTATTCTTTCTTTTTTTTTAGACAGGGCCTTCCTAAACACTAAAGTGCCCAATATGGGCTTGAATTTGTGAACCTTCCACCAGAGCTTACAAGACTACTGGGATCATAGGCACCAGCCACCACTCCTAGTTATAATTTTTTTTTAACAAAGAAACCTTGATAGATACATAATTAAAATCTGATTAAAGTATGACTCTATAATAACTCTGCTCAAATGATCAATTTTTAAGTTAAAATTAGTTTTTTAAAACAAATAGCTTTCAAAACAAAAGCCCAATATTTTGGTTAATGACAATGGTGGATAAGGAAGCCTGTATGAATGCAGTGTCTTAAGAAAGACATTGCATTCTCTGGGTCCTGACATCTCTACCTTGTAAGGCAAGGAAAAGCAAGATGGATGTTGTGGTTTGTGTCTGGGTATCCTCTCAAAGTCTAATGTGGTCATGGATGGTAAACTTGTCAGAGGCAGATGAACCTACATTTTGTGATTGGTTCACTGTCTAGTGCTGAAATTGAGGGTATGAGGACTACACCCATCCTAGAGCAGGTAGCCTGCATCCAATATAAAGGAAGTAAAGAGACTTGCTCCTCCCCGTTGCTCTTGTTTGTGGTATTTTCTGCCACCTTGAGCTGTTCTCTTTCTGCTATGCCAGCCTACCTTGGAGTTAGCCAATTACAGTTAAAACCCTCCACAAACAGTAATCTAAATAAAGCTTTCCTCCATTAATATTGCATGTCATGTGTTTTGTCTCATCAATAAGAGAAGAACAATAACCAAGACAGAATTTGGTACCAGAACTGAGGTTGTTGTTATGGCAATACCTGACCATATGATTCAGGAGGTTTTGGGAATGGCTTATGTAAAGACTTTGAAAAGGTTCAGAGATAGTAACTGAAAAAGTAGAGCTGAAAAGCCTCAACCTATTTTGTACAGAAGGGTCTAATCCGTGTTCAGAAAAACAGAAGACTGACAGAAATCCTGCAGGTAAAGACAGGGCTTGGGAGATTTCTTCTGGGAGAAGGATTGCGTTGGCTGTGGAAGTACAGAAAATGTGTGTTATGGCTTGACAGAAAATTTGTCTGCATTTTGCTCTTGTCCAGTGACTTCCTGAAACTAAGTTTAAGAGTGATGACACTTAACTAATGTTGTAGAAGATATTTCAAAGCAGTTAATATTGACAGTGACATGGCTATTCTTAACTGCTTTTAGCCAGATTTATTTTGAGAATCAAAGGCAAAAATCCCAACAGAATGTTTTAAAACATTGTGAGTTTGGTCAGAAAGGAAGGCCTACTATAGCTGTGCATTGCAAATAGAGCTAGGGAAATACTGACTGCAAAGAAGGAACAGGGAACAGAGAAGATTACCCAAGGGTATCATAAGAAGAAGCAAAACTCTACCCTTTGCAGCCTCAAAATTGCAAGAGTTAAAGACTTTATTTGAGGAGAAAAATGGGAACCCCAATGTTACAGAATGGTGATGGCACAGAAAAGTTGCTCCTGAGAATCAGATTCAGAGTTCCCAGTGTGACCCAGGAACTGAACCCCTACACATCCAAGAGACAGGGAGATCTGCCTCCAGTCAGCAGAAGATCTTAGCATGATCCACATGGCACTGATTTTAGACACATGAAGAATGCAAGAGTTGTGGTGTTATGGAAGCATTCACCCTGATTTCAGATAACCTGGAAAGCCAGGCAGTGTGCCACTTAAATGGAAGGATGTGAAACTGTGAGGGTGAAGCCAAAGGTTAAGTGAAAACTCCAAAAGTTTGGAGAAGACACAACTGAATCATCTAAGAAAATCAGCCAGAAGGAAACAGAGTTGGCCCAAGAGAGATGCCCTGGGACTCTGCCCCTTGGAATATCACAGAAGCAGAGCCACCCAAACATTTTACATCTTACACCTTGCCACATATTGCTTCAGATTCTGCACATGGAACTGCAGGACTTAATGTTTGTCCTGCTGGAGTTTTGACTTTATTTCATTCCAATTCTTTGTATTTCTTGTTTGTAACTTTTGGAATTGAAATGGTATCCTGTACTATTAAGTGTTGAAAGTATTTAACTTTTCCTTTGTACAGGGGCTCACCGCCAAGAATTTGCCTTATGTCTCAGAGAAGACTTGGGATTTGATCATTTTAGCAATGCTGAAATTGTTAGGACTTTCACAATTTTAAGAGATAGGAAAACCCCCTTTTGCATGAAGGGATTTATATGAGTTTTTGGATGTCTGGGGACAAGTAGTTCTGGTTCAGGTCTGGATATTTCTCCACTCTTCATGTGCTCATGGGAAACAGGATTTTTAGTGGTGGCGGAATCTAGAGTGATTGGTAATTAATTCATTATTTAGTGCTCCTCCATGTCATTCTTGTTGCTTTTGGCATCTTCCACCAGTACGAACTGTTCCCCTCTGTCAAACCACCCTGCCTTGAACACTCAGGCATCTCTAGGGCTCTGTGGTCCCAAGACCATTTCTAAGCTGTGCCAACTGTTTAGACAACTACCCTAGTCCTCCTACTGGACACTCATCCTAAACAACTGCTATACTCATTAGCCTTCACACATATCACACAGGAGATTTCCTGCTGCCTGATTCAGTGGACTGGGCGCAACGCATTCCATATGCATACAGTTCTAGCTTTGCTGGCTTTGAGCAGCAGCACTCTACAATAGGCCTCCAGCCTATCTCTGTGAGGCACTCCCCACTGTGGCAGTTACCTGATCTGGACTGCCCTGTGTCAAAGCAGCAGGACATTCTGAGGGCGGCTATACATCCAGGTCCTTCTCTGGATGCCCTCAGCCTGGATGGAGATAAGCTGCTCCTTTACACAAGTGTAGGCCCACTTGCCCTGGTCAACCTGGATAAGAGTGCTTCTCAGCTCAGGCTGCTATATCTGCAGTCAGGCCTATGAAGATCAGAGCCACCGTGGCTGCAGGGGAGGGCAGCTTTGCTCAGATGTTCAGGTGCCAAGCCTGGGGTCCATAAGCCTTTTTCTCATTCAAACTCATTGTCAAGTTCATCAATTTCTACATAAGAAATCATTCCCCATCTACCTCCCTCATTTGTCAATGCTGCTGCCAGTCTCCTCCAGGAACACACTGTCTCTATGAGCTATTGTAAGCTCGACAGGCCCACAGTTCACTTTGTCTCTTCTTTCCCTGTCCACTCTCGGATTCTCTTATTACTGCCCACTCTATCTAGAACCGACTTTGTTGTTTCCATAAGGATGCCAGGCTACTGGGACTGTAGGGACTTAGCCCTGGACACTTCCTCTGCCTCGAACTCCTTTCCTTCTCTCAAGTTTCCTGTTTATTCAAACACAGGTTAAGTAATATCTGCTCAGCTTTGGGGCCTTCTCTGATCCCAAGGACATTATTCACTGCTTCGTTCTAAGGTTTTCCATGACAACCCTTCAATTATATATTTGCATAGTTTTTAAAAAACAAATGTCTATTTCCTTCACTATGCTTAAACCAGATGCTATGAACCAAAACTGTCTTGATTTCATTACCATTAAATACTCAGCAATGGACACAGAGCCTGTGACTTGGTATACAATTTACTAATACTCTTAAATTAAATAATTAATATATGAAGAATACAGTGATGGAGACCTGAATATCCATGGTTAAATTGTACTGGCTTTGAATCTTGGCTGTATCAATTAGGGGGTACATGACTTTTTGATACAATAGTTGATTCAAGTTTTAATCACTTCCTTTTAAAGAAAGGTTGATGCTGATACAGCATTTGTGAAGTGAAATGAAATATTTGCAAGTACTTAGAATGGAGCAGAGCACAAAAAGGTTACTAAATAGCATGCTAACAAGAAAAGAATGGTGGAGTTACGGTGTGCAGACTGGGGATGCAGGTACAAGGCTTCTAGTTATCAGAAACCCATGATACTATCTTTACTGGTTAAAACATCTCTTCACGATGTTCTTTTTTGAGTTTCTTTCTTTTCTTGTCTGTGAATCAGAGTCTAGATAGAAATAGTAACAATGCTATATGTGTTAGTATAATTGAGCTACAAATCAGAATCCCAAGCTAGAGAATTAGTCTCAGAACTAAAAAATCACTTATAGCTGAAGCAGTAGACTAAATTTTTGTACTGGGGAGCAATTCTACCATCTGTATTTCCATTTAAATTCACGCATAGCTTCAGGAGATGAATATGTTCTTGGAAATGTTCCATTAGATTGTTTGGTAATGGTGCAGACATTGTAGCATGAACTCACACAAACTAAGATGGCTACACCATCACCAGGCAATTTACTCTTACAGGTATTATTGTATATGTGTCCCATCTCTAGTTTAAATAGTCTTATGTAGTGCCAGTTTTATGTATGTATTTGCATCTGTATAACAAAAGATTCTTATTCACATTAGAGTAGAGGTTGGAGAGGTAGTTTGCAATGCAAGGAAGAATATATCAAATCTGAGCTATCTTGGAGAATTCTGGAATTTTGGCTTCCAAAATTTGGCTCTTCTTATACAGATGGATGATATAAGATACAATCATTCTCACTGTACTCACAGTGTTTCAAACTTCAAAATTTTCCTAGATACCCTTTTCATAAATTTTAAAACACCTGTGCTGGCTCTCTTCTCTTAACAGATGGAGGGACAGGGAAAGTGTACCACTCTTGCGGGATAAATATAATTATTATATATTGCAAATATGTACTAATAAAAATAAATGTTTAAAAACATTCATATTAGGCACCCGGGAGATAGCTCCCTGACGGGCACAGTGCCTGTCTGGAAAGTGCAAGGTCATGAGTCCAAATCCTAGTCCTACAATAAATAAATAAATAAATAATAAATAAATAAATAAATAAATAAATCTGTACTGAAGAAAATAAAAGGCAAAAAATGAACAGTGCAGTTGCTAGCTAAGGGAGTTGTAATGGCATTTCCTTTTGGGAAAAGCCATCAACCTTCTAGCCAGAAAGAAACTAAAACTCTGACAAGGGCAAGCAGACAGGGATTCTATGAGATGTACAGTGTTCTGAAGATGTAATGCTCATGAGCAGGCAGAAACACACTTAGCATCATAGCAACTTTCATTTTCCTTCCAAAAAATGATCCACTTTAGACAAGGGAAGACAAACATGTTCTGTCAAAGGCCAGGGTGCACATGTTTCAGGTTTTTGGAGACAGAATCACTGCCTCACTGTGAACCTGCTGCGTAAAAGCAATCATGGACATTGTGTAGGGAAAGGAGCATGGCTGGTCTCATAGAACTGTGTTTATGGATATTAGAATTTTAATTTCATGGAACTTTTATGTCAGAATGTATGTCGTCTTCTTTATTTTATTCAAACACTTAGAAGCATAGAGACCATTCTTAGCCTACAGACTACAAATGGAGATTCCAGAATTTTCCAAAGGTTAACTTCTCACTCCTAACTTCAGATAGTAGGGCACATAAAGCAACACTACTTCTCACCAGCAGATCTCCAGATGCTTTTCAGTTCTTCTAGGCAGAGACAGCAATCTGGTCCCAAAACAGACAGTAGTAACTGCACTTTATACCAGAGAAAGAACAATTGCATAGTCCCCCTTCATGATTGCTTTTTGTAGTGGGACCTGTGTGTACTTCTTCACTCTCCTGTACTTTGAGAAGAAAGTTAAAAAATGCCTGCCTAAAGTTGGTCTCATATTCTTAGCCACAGACAGTCCTCTCAAAAATAAAATTCTGTGTACTTTAAAAAAAATGAAGAAGAGCCAGAAGTGAGTGCCATTCTGCCACCTGGCTTACAGACAAACGATCTCCTAAAGACAGAGGGTGCTGGCAGTGCCAGGCAGTGTAAACGAGTCCAGTGTCTATGAAGATGATTAAGAAAGATCTATTAAAATTATAAGTTCATGTATATGTTGACCCAGCAATCTAACTTGTAGGAAATATACAGTGTGTGTGTGTGTGTGTGTGTGTGTGTGTGTGTGTGTGTGTGTGTACAGACAAGAAGAGAGAGAGAGAGAGAGAGAGAGGAGAGACAGAAAGGCATATACATATATATATATATATATATATATATATATATTTATTTATTCATCATGTCTTTCTCTTTAATAGCAAAAAGTAGAAAAAACACAAATATACATTAAAGGAACACTGTAAAATCTATGAGATATCTACATGGCAGAATTTGACGCAACTACCTATATGTGTGTATACTGTAAACACACAGTAGATTCTCATTACTTGTGGTAGCTATGCTCTATAAGCTAAGACATCATGAACACTGAATTACCAAGTACTGAATCACCACTTCTAGAAGAAGCACCAGATTAGTTTCTTAGAAGCCTATGATCATACTTTCATCAGCCAATCAATTTGTAGCCTTGCTCTATACATGTTTGTTAAAGACACATTGTTTACCATATATTGATGAATCATCACCTCAAACTCATGGCCACTGGGTCAAACAAATACATGTTTATTTAACACATGAGTGCCTCCCTGAGGTGTTCCAGAATCTCTAGGAGGGATGGTTCAAGCGTATCACTGCTCCAGGGACAACTGTGAATGAGCATAAACATGTACATACTGTAAATATGTAAAATTTGTAACTCAGGGTTACAAATTTTAGTAAGCAGATGAATTTGTAACTTTGGGATCAATGAATAATGAAGATTCATAGTACATAGAAATACACACAGACCTGCATGTACACACAACCTGCATGTCATGATCCCTGGGTTGTGCATCATCAGATGGGTAAACATTAGCAGTCCAACCAAATATGCATTACACACCACTTAAGTAAAATATGGGTGTGGTATAGCATAGCAAGTATGATCTAATACCATGGGTTAACTAGAGAGAGTTGGGAAGCTGACTTTTGACTGTTTATTCTTTCTGTTTTGGTAATGAAATGAACTTTCCAAAGTCAGATAGTAGCCCTGACTGAAAGTAAACCAAGATAACAGTCTCAAGAAAATGACAGCATATTGTCAACCTCTTTCAAAACAAATTCAACAAAAATCCCAACACTGATGTGCTGTACAACTGTGGTGTGGTGATCCCTAGACTTTATCTAAGAGTTCCCAGACATTGATACCTGGTACAAATTTTCAGCAAAGACGATGACTTCTTTAAAATTCTGAGTCTTATTTTCCATTTGTATTAACAGAAGAAACAAAGGTACACTTCCAACAAGATATTGACAAATGAGAATAGGAAAAGCTGCGCATCTGGAGACCTCTGAGGAAAGCAAAGAAGACTGGGGTTGAAGAATGCATGGAGTCTGGACGCTTAAGAGCTCAGAGTGAGGCCAGTCCTCAACACAGCTTTATGATAAGGAGAGAAATACTGGTTCTCAAGGATATAGAGAGAACTGTCTCTATTAGCTAGAGACAAGACACCAGAAAAGATGGTACATACTTAAGGGAATAAAATCATCATTAATGTTCCTAATAAACCATTAGAGGGCAGAAAAAGAAATGTGTGAAATTCTATTGTAATTATTAAACTGTTATTATCATCCTTTAGGGATGATATCTGATAAAACCCAGTCTGTGTCTCAGTTCCTGTGGGATCTTGCCTTTGGGAAGTAATTTGGTCATAAAGTCGAAGGCTTCACAGATGAGATGGTGACCCTACTAGAAAAATCTCAGTATTTTTCCTCTCTCTCCTTTATTTCCTGGCCTCCTTCCTTTCCTTTCTTGCCTCTCTTCTCTCTCCCTCTTTCCCTACATATTTCTCTCTCTCTCCCTTTCTTTTCTCTTTCCTTTCTCATGTGAGGATAAAGCAAGAAGAGATCTGAGTGCAAAGCAAGAATAAATGCCCATACCAAGAACAGAATGGGTGGGCACTTTGACCTTAGTCTCCCGGGAACCATGGGAAATAAATTTGTTCACAAGCTGCACACTGTGCTATTTTCGTTAAAGTAGTCCAAGATGCTTTCACCGCTTGCTTCAACAGCAGAAGTTCACAGCTTTGGTCATGCTTTGCCCATAGGACAGTGCTGCCCTTCTCCCAAGCCTACTGTTCTGGAAAATAGACAATTTAGAAATCTTCCATCCTCCTGTGTCCCTGAAAAAGGTTCCCTGAAAAAACTAATCTCTGTCACGAAGATGCAAAAAAGGTATGTGGATGACTATTTCACTCACCTGCAACAAGGCCAGACTCAGGTCCTCCAATTTACCACTCTTTGTCTTATAGTTAGCTGAATTATGTATGTGTTACAAGAATTAACCTGGACAAAATACCTAGTATCTTGAGTAAACAAGAGACTGCTTCAGCTCCTTTCCCTAAGCCCTGAATTTGTTCCACCTTTAAAGATAAGCCAACACTGAGGCTTACACAAGCTTTAGAAAACTGAGCTTCTACTAGGGAGGGAGATGCATACCTGCAATCCTAGCACTTAAGAGGATGAGGCAGGAGGATCATTTCAAGTTCAAGATCAGCCTGTGTTACAAAGTGAGCTCAAGGCCAGCCTGAACTAGATAGTGAGAGCCTAATGCAAAAAACAGAGAAAAAGAGGACAGAGGCCCCACCCCAACACTCTACCAGAAGTCCCTCCCAGGAACCCACTGAGCAACAAAGAAGCATCTCTGGTTCCGTTCCTCCCTCACTGCACCTTCCCTTCACCTCCCCCATGTTCTGTTCTTTGCAGCCTGATATTTCTTTCTATAGGAAAAAAAAAAAAAAAAAAAAGCCCTCTGCCCTCACTCTGGAACACCAGCAGGCTATGTAGTACAACTGTCATGTTCTCAGCCACATCCAGTTTTGTCTTTCATCTTTCATGTGACACACACTATGCGCTAGGTGTGCCAGCACACGCCTGTAATCACTATGCCCAGAACACTGTGGCATCGGGGAGAGTATAAGGCAGGCCTGGCTACACAGCGAGATTTTGTTTTAAAAAGCCAATTTAAACATATTTCAGATAATGCTGCATGAGACCCATGAAAGTAACTTCTTCCTTTGCCAACTGCATGCGACTGTTACTATCTATAAGAGATTCCATTCCAAACAAGTTTTAATGTTATAATTTTTGGCTTATGGATATGATTTCCTGTTGTGATTATGAAATCGTTATTTTTATTGATAATGTAAAGGACATTTATAAAAAATATAGAAGAGAAACCATGTTGGAGGCACCCTGAAATTCTCTCTTAAGGCCTCTCCATTGTTGCTGAGAAGCCTTCACACACAGGGGGGCCACACCTGGAAGGAACCTCACAAAACAGCCACCCCAAACCTCTCCTGGAAGGAGCTGCCATCAACCACCCCAGATCCCACCAAACCCTGCTTCTCTGATCATCTACATTATTAACCCTGGGTGAGACCAATTAGCACTTAATTGTCTTTCTATTGTTTTATGCATGTCTTTTCTCTCCTGCTACCTGCTGAGCTCCAGCTTTCATCCTTTCTCTATGTCCTGTGCAGTACGTTTTGCGTATTCTGTACACAGCAGAAGTTCAATAGAAATTGTCTGGTTAATTGATGAATCACGGCAGGCACTAGAGATTGGGAGAAAAAAGAAAACATCCCGGAGTTAATGCTTTACATTCACTACAATTTTTCATGGTACAAACAGGACGTTTTGAGCCTCTCAACACTGAAAGAACTGGAGGGCAGCAATCCTCATCTTCAATTACAGTCACAGCAATTAATTCTTAGAAGTTCAAAGCCAAGTTGCAAAACTAATGTCTGGCAGAGTTAAGGACAGATAGAATACCAATTTAGACGCTGAAAGTTACAGGTATAGTGCCACAGGCCTAGAATCCCAAGAAACAGGAGGCTGAGGCAAGAGGCTGCCATTAGTTCAAGGCTAGCCTAGACTGTATAATAAGCTCACAGTTAGCTAATGCTATAAGTAGCAGTCACACAGAATTTGCTGGTAAATACTCTTCTCTTTAAAAATTCACTATGAATTCAGCCATAGGCCATTTAGAAAAATAGAACATTTTGACAAAATAAATGTTCCTGCTTTACATTAAATAGGTTGGTACCTTTGCCCACCATTCTAATCTCAAATTCTGTTCTGACTCCCTAATTCCATGTCCTCCTAAAACATGAGATCTTGCTAAAACATGGGATATTACTCAGAAATGGGGCCTTCACAAATGTAATTGGTTAAGAAGAGGACGGCCTTGCTTAGAGTGGGCCATTACTCCAGCGCCTTGTCCTCCTGAGCAGAGCCGATGCAGAGATACATGCAGAAAAGGAAGCCATGCCAAGAGGGTGGCTGAGCAGGGCACTGATGTGGCTTCAAATGGCAGAGAGCTCCAGTCACCAGCAGCAGGGAGAGAAACCAAGAGCATGGCTGTACTCAGTACCTGCAGAGGGAGCTCCTGATTTCAGACTTGCGGCCTCCAGCAGAGTGAGAGAGGTAACATTGTTTTAACTCTCCTAGCTTGTGATTATTTGTCACAGAAACTGCAGGACATTAATAGGTACTCATGAGCACTTTACACTCCAGGAAATAGTTGACTTCTGTCTCCGTAGAGATGGGCTTACACTGTCCCACAATCAGAAGAGCTTCTCCTCAAGCCGGACGTGGTGGCTCACGCCTGTAATCCCAGCACTCGGGAGGCTGAGGCAGGAGGATTGGTGCGAGTTCGAGACCAGCCTGGGCTACAAAAGTGAGCTCAGGACCAGCCTCAACTGCATAGCGAGACCCTGTCTCAAAAAGACAAAAAAAAAAAAAAAAAGAAGAAGAGCTTCTCCTCCTTCCTCATTTGCCTTACCAGGAATCCCCAGGAAACTGCACCTCATCTCATCCTACAGAGCAGTCCATCCTCCCTCCCTGTGCCCAGGCATAAGGCCAGGGAGCATCGGCCACAGAGTACTGATATTCCTGGTTTATAGAGCTGACTCAGCTCTAGGGAGATAGTTCAGTGACCTAAGTGGGCAAGCACAAAGTCCTGAGTTTGATCTGTAGTACAGAGAGGGGGGGGGAGGAGAGGAGAGGAGAGGAGAGGAGAGGAGAAGAGAGGAGAGGAGAGAACAGCTAACTCATCACATGATCCTGATTGGTGGGAGGTGGGGGAGAGCCCATGTGCCCCAGCACTGGGCATGACCTTACTGTCTTGGAGAGATGCACTGAAGCTAGATTACAGCATCTTGTTTATCCAGCCATGTCCCTACCACCTGTCATCTGGTTGACCAGACTAAAGTTACTGTATCTGTGTTTCACTCATCTCCCTGTAAATTGTGGGTAGTGTCCATTCCTGCCTTGTATCGTGGTTGCAAGAATGACCTGTAGCAATGGATATAAGATGTATGTAGTATCCAAGCCACATGCCAATTTCAGTCAGCTTCTCTTACATCGTTGCACAGAACAGAGCTTTCTGAATCTAGGCCCAGCCATGGCTTCAATGTCCAAGATACACTTACAGATATGTTGTTGTGGTTTGTGTCTAGTTGTCCCCCCAAAGCCTCATGCAATCATGGGACAGGGACTTCTGGAGTTTGAGACTTCACTCATGATCCACTGGGATTGTGTGTTTTAGTATTGGTGGCTTATGGGTCTGAGTACTGCTGGTATTATGGGTGTGTCCTGAGGCTGTTAGGCTGAGGCAGAGAGCCTGAGGATAACATAAAAAGAGACAGAGAGACAGAGAGACAGACTCTCTATTGCTCTCTGTTGCTCTGGTTGGCTGGCTTCCTCTGTCGCCATTTTGTTGCTGTCCCACCACCATGAACTAGATGCTCTCTGCCCTGTTCCACTCAGTCTTGGAGAGAGCTGAGTATGGACTGAAACCTCCAGTAATTCTGAGCTGAATAAACCTCTTCCTTCGTTTTGGGTGTTGGGTATTTGTCCCAGCAACAAGCAAAGAATAACTAAGACATATGTGGAAAAGAGAGGGATAAGACTTATAGCAGCAGGGTCTTGACCTTGGGACTACCAATTTGGACAAATCATGGTGCTGCTTTGGTCTTTCTTTCCATTCTGCATTGAGAATAGGTCAGATTGTTTTTGTCCATCCTGGAATTCAAGATGGTAAGGGGTCTGCAAAAGTAACACTTGGGCGCTCGAGTGATGCTAAATGTTTCAGACCTGCATATAAATATTAGGTGCTGCCCAAATCTCAAATTGCTCCACTTTTATAGGGAATTGTATTAACTCCATGGGAAAAAAAAATAACATTTATCTAATAACAACTGCCAATTTTGATTGATAGTTAATTACATCTTTCCAGGAAAAACAAACACTAAAACCAAGTCACCTTTTTTTTTTTTAAATTGAATGTGCTATTTCTCCCAAAAATGCCTTTTCAAAGCATGCAATGCTCAGAGAAGATAATACAAGGGGTCAGCAGCGAAGGCAAGAATTTCAACGGACTAAATGGTCTCTGAAATCCTTCAGGGCTCTAATGCTCCTGGGATTACTGACAATTTCCCTCAGCCAATTAACTATAACAAGTGGTTTCACATTTTATTTTACTCTGCGACCTCATGGGGAAAATGGCCAGCTGAGAATTTCAGGGGAGGAGTAGAAGATTCCAAAAGATTCCAAAAAATAAGGTGTGCAGCAGGGGAATTTTAAAATCAGGAAGTGCTATACTAAGAGAAGAAAATGAATTGGAGTGTTTTTTTGTTTTGTTTTGTTTTGTTTTTTAATGACAATAACAGTAGGGGGAAAAAAAGGTCACAGAAGCTGAAGTAGAAACGGCAACAATAAACCATGGCTATAATGGTGAGCAGCTGGCTTCAATTTTAAGTGGCTTTGGAGTTGTGCAACCCTAGAGGGTTGGAAGTAGGGAAGAAGGCGGGTAGGGCAGATGGCAGGCTTGAGGAAAAGCTTTCCCTGCTGCCGCAAGCCACTCCTACATGGGTGTCCCAGACAGATGTGCAAGGTCTTCTTAACTAGAGAATGCCAGCACGCAAGTGGGTCGTAGTCCTTGCAAGCAGAGACAGTGAGCTGGAACAGAGGAGCAAGTAGAACAAGATGTTATATCCTTCAGAAAATGCAGGGCGCTGGTGGGAAGAGCACCCACAATACAATGTGTAAGGAGGAAAGCACTGCAAAAAGACAGCCAAAAAAGCGGGTGACCTCTGGTGAACCTCGCGAAAGACCTGTGTATTAGCTACCGTTATTGCCATTCCACAGTCCTGTAGACATAAAGTGAGACGACACAATGAGAACAAGAAAAAGGCCAAGTGTTTCTAGCTTGTGGTGCCAAGGAGTCAGCTCCATCACACACATTTAGAAGAGACCCAAAAGCAAGCAGAGCAGAGCAGAGCAGCTTCACAGTAGAAGACAGGGAGACTTCAGGACTCCCTTGATGTCTGGTTGTTTGTGAGGAGAGGTGCATTACATTAGCCAGAGCAGGTCATCCCGTTACTGTTTAGGGGGCCATACTTTGCTTTCTTTGCTTGGTCCTAAGTTAGAAGCAAAGACAAAAATTAGGCCTGATGTTATTAATCAGATATTCTCCCATATGCGTCCTCAGACTTTCAGTCCTTTGGTATAAATGTAAACAAAACGAAGCTTGTTCATGCCATCACTCGCATACTCCTTAGTATAGCACTTTCCTCCTGAAAGGGAGTGGCGGGTCTGCACTCCTTCGATATACTCGAATACATAAGGAAAACTATGCACTCACCTCTGAGTTCTATACACAGTGTAATAAAACCATCAATTACACTTAAAATTAAAGCCATCTTGTTGCTTTTGCTGCTTACTGATTCACATTTATTCCATGATTATCCAGTTGTACAAAAACGATTCAATAAAGAAATCATCAGTAGATACATTTTCAAACTCCAGGAGATATCAGAAGAAAAGGTTGCCAAAGGGTCTCTGTGACACAGTGTTTGTAAAGACTTCTTGCTGTCAAACCCAAACATCTTCCCTCCTCATGCTGTGCCCAGGGTTACTAAAAGCACAGAGCCTCAGTAGTTGGATTACGGTTCTGTTCTGGGTGGCAAAGCATTGTTCACAAATCTGCAAATCTAGCTCTAGCTGGAAGCCTTACACTCCCCTCTGTATAGAGCTCACATGAAGAGATCAGATATAAGTTCAATTTTCACGACTAAAATGGGAAGGGACAGAAAACAACTGGGATACAAACAGCTAGTGTTCTATAGTGGCTATTAAACCTACTGTGTTTGACCATTACAATAAGACACTTAATGGCTTTGGAATGACAGGCTATAGGCACTGTTTCTGGATAATATCCGAGGGTATAAAAACTAATTCTGCTGGACATGCTAATAGACCATCGTCTAATGGAGAGCATAACTCTAATGTGGCTACAACACTCTGAGATGACAGAAAAGCCTGTTTCAGCTAACTTCCCTGTGGCTTCACAAATTTTTGATAGAAATGCACCTGAGAAATTGCTATCCTCCCCACCTCGTGCCTGTTTCCCTCCTCCATCTGATAAAAACCATTCATTCTCAACAACCCTCGTGAAGGCCAACTCTTCAGTAACACCTCCTCCGACTAGACCCTGTGGCATGATTCACCTGCCTTTTGTCTCCGTGGTCTTTGTGCAGGCTCTTAGCAAACACGAACATAGTAGGAATCATAGCTATTTTTAATGCAATTTTAATTTCCCTTGCTTTGAGTTTCTTTTAAGCAAGTGTGTCTCATCTACCTCTATAGATAGATAGATAGATGGTAGATAGAAAGATAGATAGATAGATAGATAGATGATAGATAGATAGATAGATAGATATGGTATATTTTATAGTTATTGCATTTAATAGTCACAAGAGCCTCAAGCAAAATTATGATATGGCCTGATCAGGGAAATTCATGGTGTCTTTTGCCCCCACTGAGCTCTAACTGTTGCCTCTCCAGGCAATAAAGACAGCTTTGCAGGCTTCGAGGTTCGGTTACGCGTGCACAGCCTGTTCTGCAGAGCTCAGAGGTCTACCCAGCATTCTATAGAATCCCCAGTCCTGACGTTCAAGACCTATGATCACACGTCGCTTTTGTGGTCCTCTTTCTTAGTTTCTCTCCCACAAAAAATACTCAAGTCTGTGTTATGTAAAGCTTCTCCAATGACTGTACATTAATTTTTAATCAAAGAAGAAGAAGACAGAGATCTAGAAAACAGGGCCTTGAGCACCATGGATAAGCAGAGAGCATCGATGCAAGGCCTGCAGTCTCCTTGTGTTCATTCCCAGTGCCCATCATGAGGAACCCATGCAGCTGGGAGCTACGAACGTTCCACTTACTATGAAAAGTCACCTGTGGTGGGGCAAGGAATATTTATGTCATCAGCCTTTGTTTAGCCCAGCTCAAATGAACCCCTTTGCTCTGACTTGACACCCTCAAAACAACTTTTCAAATGTCACCTGTCTTCCCAAGTAAATGTTCCCTCAGGGAAAAAGAGTACTGATCAAAAAGCCTGAGTCTTTTTATTTGCAAGTTATGTACAGTCTTCACTATAAATCAACAAACTGACATTCTGTTCTACCCAGCAAAGGAAAAATGAAATATGTAAGAAGCAAAGCCTTTCTTATGTGACAGGCTGGCTCCAGAGGTCTTGTCTTCCCGACACCCTGTCCTTTGATGGCCCTTGTCCCCTTCACCAACTGTGCTCTTTCCCACCACCACTGCACAAGGTCTGTCTGTGTGGTCCCCTGCCACACATCAAAACTCACCCAGAGAATTCCAGCTGGAAAGCACAAATAACAAACAAGCAACCTTGCTTAGGCACAGTGCTTTCTGTGAGCTTCATGAGAACCATCTGTACTTAGCTGAGCTCTTCATTTGAAGCTCTAACTCCCAGACCTGCAGGCCTCAAGAAACCTTCTGTCCTGGGGTGGATACTCACGTTTTCTGCTCTCAGCCTCTTGGCGGGACACCCCCCGTCCCTGGGGTGAAGCATGTAATACAGTCGGACTTTGCTTGCATGTTTTCGACTCTGAGGAGGAAAAGCAGAAGGATACACTGTGACAGTGAAGGCATATGAGAAAGAAGAGAATGAGGTGGGGCCCAGGACCACAAACACAAAGAATGGCTTTAGAAAAACATCGCCTTGTGCTACTATGGGCTGCACAGGATATAGTTTCAGAAGGATGAAATGACTTACCTAAAAGATCATAAGGCCAAAATTATTTCAGGAAAAGTAAAAACAGTAATAAAAAACTAACTGTAAAGATATTAAGTTGTCTAGCTCAGATACATAGATAATTGTCCTGAAAAGTAAACCAGGTAAACAGAGGAAATAAATACAAAGGATGGACTGTGCTAAACAGAGGCAATGTGTTAGGCTTGATGGTGCACGACTGTAATTTCAGATCCTCGGGAGGCTGAGGCAGGAAGATAGTAGGTTCAAAAGCAGCCTGGGCAACTTAGTGAGACATTTTCTTGAAATAAAATTTACCAAAGACTAGGGATGCAGCTCAGTGGTAGAGCACTGCCCAGAGCCAGGCCCTGGTTTCCATGCTTAGTACTGCAAAATAGAATAAAGGAGACTGAGAGGAAGGGAAGAAAAAGAGAGAGAAGAGGAGAGGAGAGGGGAGGGGAGGGGAGGGGAGGGGAGGGGAGGATAAGAAGCAAAGTGCCAGTGCTCTCCTGGAAGATCAGGACCTGAGGCTCACTGACTGCCTGGTCCACGCCACCCTCCCAGCATTACTCTATTTTCTCTTTTAGTCCTCATTTTCCAAGCTTGAGTCCAGTTAAGGAGCTATCAAGAGGGGTTCTTCAAGGTCAAAGCAAAACAGAAAGAAGATATTGCATGCCAGTGTGGAAATGGTGTGGAGCCCAGGCTCCTGGCAAGGAAGCAGAAGCAGGGGACCAGAGGGAGAAACAAAGGCCACCACCTGTGGACTGGTCCAAGCCACCATGGAGAAACAAATCTCCTCCCCACTCCTTTCTAGTTTTGAGTACTGGGAACTAAGCCCAGGACCTTTGCTTGGAGCTACATCCCCAGCCTTTAAATTAATTCAGTTTAATTCACAAAGCTGCCAAGTTTCCCTGGCTTAGCCTGGACTGCAGCCTTGCTGCCTCGGCCTCCTGTGTTGCGGCACCACACTCAGCCAAGAATCCCTTCTGATTTCCGCCTTCCCCTGTTTGTGCAGGTCTACAGATGGGGCGCCCGGAGTCAGAAGAGCAGGGCTATTCACCTCTGGGTTCTCTGAGGAGACTGGTAAGGAAGCCTAAACAGAAGTTCAGGGTGGTAAGGCCCCCTCTCCTGACCTCTAGCTGTGCAATGTGGACCCACCGGCGACAGGAACACATGCATGGCTGGATGAGCGGGATCTTCACTATGCACAAAATGAATCTAATATTTAGTAGGGTTGCAGTGAGAATCAAATCAATGGGACTTTTGTGGGGGGAGGAGCAGAACTGGGGATTGATCTCGGGACCTCGCACTTGCCAGGTAGACACTTACGCTGCTATGCTATCTCCCCAGCCCAAAAATAAAATGAGACTGCATGTAAAAATCTATAATTTGCCTAATGCTGAATACTTGTTGGCAGCATTCAATTCCTAACGCTGAATCCACTGCTACCTCTTCTTTACTCTGAGAATGTTCTTTTCAAGGACTTTGCTCCACTTTGCCTTTTTTTTACAGTTGAGTTTAACCAACCTCCAGATGACAGCTCACTTTTATGCATTAGCTACAGAGGCAAAGTGATTTTTTGGAGAATACACAGCAAGTTGCATCTTGTTTAGGGGACACATTGTAAATACTTCCTGCCGAGTCTTCTCTACTCATCACTTTATAATTCCTTCATTCTGTCTAGAGCAAGGCAGCTTCGAAACAGTCCCTGGGCACTTTAAAGGCTTTTAAATGGGTTTAAAAATACTGACAGAATGTGAAAAATGTTTACAGATGTATAACAGCACTGAAGAGGGCTTTGAAAAGCACTGTCGATACCTGTCTCTATTTCTGGATCTTACAGCAGGTCTTAATCAAGATTGCCTGGAGTCTCGTTTGCTTGTTTACCTGGAAAGACACAGCAGAGAACTAAAGACCGGCATGGCTGTGTGTGGGGCCGGTCAGTGTCAGCCTCTGTCTGCTTGGCTGTCCTGAGAGCCCAGTGCAAGCTAGTGGGCTTTGTTTTCTTTGCTTTTGTGTTGTTCTTTTGCAAATAAGTAGACTGATTAGTAAAATACGTCTGTGTTTCCTAGCTTTGTCTGAGTTTTGGGACCTAGAAGGAGTGGTAATATTTGGAAGGCTGCTAAGTCAGAACAGGAAGACAGGGAGCACTGCAAAGTCTCCAAGCAGCCAAGGGCAGACAGTCTGGTCTGAGGGCAAAGAGCAGCCCGGCAAGCAGGGAAGCGACAGCGCAGAGGGTGGGTGAGCCCACGGGCAGCCGAAGCACGTTTTCAACTTTGCCTTTCGGATTGCCTGACTTCATGTCAGAACCCCTACCTCACCCTTCTGCACAGAGTTCTGGAACAAAACCGTGATAAAATTGGAAAATTTATATTGTGGTCCTCTGGGGGTTGTTTTGTTTCCTCTTTCTTTTCAAAAAGCTTTTCCAGCAAAGGCAATGTACATGGAACTCCTTCTTTGGAATTTCACAAATCCAGTAAAAAAAAAAAAAAAAATTGGTGAGAGAAAAGGGTGAGCCACTCTGTGAGGCCATTAGTGATGATGGAGGCTGGGATGTGAGACTTAGAGCAGGTTGGATGGTCACAGGCTCCACGTTCCCTTCAGCTCCCCAATTTCCAATCTTGAGAGAGGTGAGCCTCACCGCTCTAAGGAGTGCAGTTGCCTGAGAGCAGGAATGAGGACAGAAGAGCCCTGCCCCCACCGTGAGGGCCAGGGACAGTGGGCCATGGCACCCCTCACCTACCATTTCCCTCTGCGCCAACCCTCTTTCCCTCCCACTGCTTTCTCCGGGTTGCCTGAAGCACAGCCAGTTCCTTCTCTGCTCAGAGCCCACCCTGACTTCTTGGAAGGATCACAGAGCGCAGATGGTCCATTTCTCAAGGGTAACTGCCTCACAATTCTGCTGATTCAAACCCTGATGACCAGCCCTAGCAAAGAGGTCCCCTGCCGATCGGCCCTGGCTGCGGCACTGCGGGTTGCGATGCCTCTGACCTCAGGCTTCAGCCTGAGCTCGCGGCAGGACCAGTCTGCTCCGTCTTCTCATCATCACCCCTTCCTCAGGATGGGACTGTGAGAGTCATTTGCAGTACCTGACTCCTATCTCTACCCTCTGCCTACTGGAAACGCCTTGACATTTGGCACAGAAGCCACGCTGCTTCCCATCTATGTTTTGGAAAGCATGAACTTCCCCATTAAAAATTAAAATCAAATCCAGATAAAGATGTTTATTGCAGCATCACTTAAATTTGAGCAGCTACAAAGGTGCTGGGGAGATAGCTCAGCAGAGTAAGTGTTTGCCTGGCAAGCAAAAGGACCTAAGTTCAATCCCCAGTTCGGGGGCGGGGGGGGGGGGGGGGGGGGGATTGAACACCTACACAGAAAATAAGGTAGACACCTGTGCATTCACCAATAGGAAACTGGTCACAGCGTCAGCCCTGGAATAACCATATGCTTAGTGCACAATGAGAAAAAAAAGGCTTTTTGAACAATAAATGAGAAATGTTCAACTTAAAACTGCATGTATACTAAGGTTACAATAACAAACATTTCTAAATATATCAGGAAGAGGTAGACGTGAAAATGGAAAATAAATGTGTCAAAGGAATTGGGCTTTTGTTTTTTATTTCTATAACAAATTGTCCTGTAATATAATAATAATAACTTCAACGTGTTCAATGTGGTATGTCCACTTTAGGTGTACTTTTTGCCCATGATTGTTTATTAGTGAACAGTGTCGTGAATCGTTCAGGGAAAAGTTCTTCATGAGCTCAGAATCAGTGTAAGTGAGCATGTTTCCATTTCTTATTATTAATGACTAAACAATAGAAACGCATCATTCTCACTGCAGTACAGCTTGATGGGCTGCTAGCCCAAGGACAACAGATGCTGCTTCACGTTTTGCAGTTTTGTTTTGATACACACCAGTGCCCAGTAAGCAGTGGTGCAGCCACAGCAGTCACTTCCAGCCTCTAGGCCTACGTGGAGACTCTGGTCAGCAAAACCAGAGCTGTGTGCACAGCCAAACTGAGCAAGGCCGGAAGACACAGTGGATCTCACACCGATGCTGTGCAAGCCACAAAAGTGCACAACTACCACAAATTCTTAGAGCTTTTTCCAAATTCATCAGTGCCTTCAATTTCCACTGCTTTCAAAAGTACAAAAGGACAGATGAAGGTCAAATGAGAACTTTAAAGGAGAAAAAAAGACACATGATACAATTATGTATTACAGAATCTCAAAAAGTGAGACATCACTTTGAGGGAAAGGGGGAAAAAGCATGGGAGGAAAACACAATCTCCAGATGAAGACAGTCGATCTCAGGTTCTTCCTTGCACTAACATTTGCATTTTATGCAGATGTCATTGCTCTCACTCAAACTACATCATGTCTAAGCTTCCCACATAAAACAGAAATTACCAATTCTTCCATTTTAATTAAATTTTCCACCTTCAACCCCAGGCATTGTGCAGAGTCAGACCTATGCAAAGATTGCTTTCTTTCACCGAAATCATCTCTTGGCGCTTAAAGAAGTTATCTGAAGTGGAAATTTGGGCTATATTTTTCTTTGGGGAGATAAATAATAAAACATGCCTCTATCTCAGATGTACAGTGGAAAAGCATGGGGAAAAACATAGCAAAATAGAGTGGCTTTCCCCTGAATAACCATCTTTAATTACCACACAGCCCTTTAAAAGAATTCTCAACTCAAGTTTGCTTTCAACATGGCTACTGATTGCTGGTCTTATAAAATGTACAGATAAGAAAACAAGATTGTACTAGAATAATGCTTCCAGCACTCTCTAAAATCCTTTCACATGGATCACCTAATTCTGTCCTCACATCACAGTTGTGAGGCTTTCAGGAGAGGCGTTATCGCAAATAAGCTTTGTCATCTGTTTCTGATTTGGGAGATAAGTCTTCTGCCATCTTGATTCATCATAGGTATCTAATTATCCCTCATCTTGAAGCTAGCTAAAGCAGGCCAAGGACTTTAAGAAAAACTAAAAATCTGGAGCAGATTGATAATGATTTTCACAGGACACTACCTTTGAGGCATTTCTACTCATTCAGGGTAAAAAGGAGGTAATCAAGGAAAGAAGAGCAGACATAAGGTTCTAGCTCACTAGGGTACTGGAGAATGACTAGCTGATGTGACACTAAAGGGCCCCTTCAGAGATTGGAATGAGAGGGATCCTGAGAGATCCATGCAAGATTCCACTAACAAGGGACCTGGACATGGTCCCTGGAAAAACTCTAGCACAGCTGCTCTAGAAAGTCAAAGTTAAATGTAGATTTATCAAACAGAAGACCACAAGTCTTAGAGATTCCCTCTAAGGAGTAGCAGTGTGTCCCCCTTATCTCTTACTACTATGGAAATGTCAGAGACACAGCAACTTCCTGCACCCATCATGAAAGATTGACCGGCTAACACACTAGAAGGAAAAAACCAGGCCTTGCACATAGGCTTACCAACACAAGGAAGGATGAGTGAAAACTTGACTGCTGGTAATGCCCATGGTTCTGGGTTGCAGGCCTCCCATGCACTGCCAGGTTCCAGAAGTGATCTGTCATCTAGAATTGGAACTTCCACTGCAGCCAAAGGTATCTTTCAGCTATGATTACGAAAGCTGTGAGGCCAGTCTATACATAGTAGGGAGATGTGGCAGACCTTAAGGGCCTTTTCCACCAGGAATGAGTGCATCTATTAAAATATTCATATAATATTTTAAAAAAGGCTTGGGAGGAGGCAGTGCCAGGAAAGAAATTCAGGGGTCTCACAATTCTAGGCAAATGCTCTACACCACTGAACTACAAGCTCAGCCAGCCATTGATCAAGATGATAAGTCAGGCAATAATTGGAAAAACATTTGTGTAATAAACAGAAGTAAATTGTAAGTGGTATAAACTGTATCATTCAGTTCAAGAAAATATGAATTAAAGATCTACACAGTGAAATAAGGCAACTGGTTGAGATGACACTGTTTGAGTTAATGAAATGAGAAAATTTAAAAATCACAGCTTAATTTGAAAGGCTTTTATAGAGGTTCAAGAGCAGAATCAACACTGCAGATTTATGTTGAAGCCAAAAGAAGATCAATTTCTCAAATTTGGAGGAATAGCCTATATGAAGTGGAAAACAAATGAAACTGGTGAACTTATACATGAAAGACAAATATCTATATCATATCTCTATGTATGTATGTATATATGGATACATATATATGTGTGTGTGTGTATGTATATATATATACATATATATATATATATGTATCTATCTATCTATCTATCTAAATGGCTTTAATGCCAAAGTAAGCAAGTGCAATAGGATAAATAACCCCAAAGTTATACCCAGTGAGCCTGAAGAGAAAACTTGGAAATTATGTTTAACCTCGAGACTGAAAAATTCCTAAGGTACAAAGCAAAACAGGGAAGACTAATAAATGTAGATTTTTAAAAGTATTTATTTTAAGTCTGAAATATGTTTCAGATTTTCAGACAAAATACATTATTTGCAACACATAAAATAAAGATTTTATACCTTTGACATAGAGTACGTTCACTAATATATGAAGAGCGCTATTAAAATAGGCAAAATTAGGAATTATAATTGTAAGAACACAAATAGCTAAGAGCCACTTTAAAAGAAATTCATCCAAATTATTCCTCAGAAGTTTTAAGTTAAAAAGCTACATGTTTTCTCCAACCAAACTTCAAAGGATTTACAAGTGTACATATGCATACCAGTGAGAGTGCAGGAAAACTGTCACAGCAGTACAGAGCTAACAAGTCTGCGCATATATTGTTATAGTTTAGGTCTATAATATCCTCTAAATCTCACATGTTCAGAGAGTGATTGCATAGATGGTACTCTCATTATCAATGGATTCATCCATTGGTGATGTCACACTAAGAGCTCTTAGGAGGTAAGAGATGGCCTTCGGAGGCAATCTCTCAGACTCTCTCTCTCTCTCTTTCTCTCTCTCTCTCTCTCTCTGTCTCTCTCTCTGTGTCTCTCTGTGTCTCTGTCTCTCTCTCTGACTCTGTCTCTGTCTCTCTCTGTGTCTCTGTTTCTCTGTCTCTGTCTCTCTGTCTCTGTCTCTCTGACTCTCTGTCTCTCTGTCTCTCTGTGTGTGTGTCTGTCTTTCCTATTTTCTGGCTGCAGCCACACACTGAGTAGCTTCTTCTGTTAGGCCCCTCTGCCATGAAGTTTCAGCCCTAGAACTGCCAAACTGTGGACTGCCACCTCTGCAACTATGGAACAAAATGAGCCTTCCCTCCTTTAAGCTTTGTCAAGTATTTCACTTGACAGAAAATTGAGTGATAAACATATAAGATACTATATGTTCTCTCCAACCAAACTTTGAAAAGATTTATAATTGTACATATCCATACCAGAAGAAAAAGTACTGAAGTATCAATCAATCATCCAATAATTCATTCTTGATGATTTCCGCTGATCTATTGAGAGGAACGGCTAATGCTTTTTTATTTTATTTTATTGTTTTCTTTTTAATTTCTTATAACTTTTTTTACTAATTTTGTACTACACAACTAATTTGAAGATATCATTATGCAATACAACAACCATTATCAAATTCCAATTATTTTAATGAAATTTTATTTCTAATAGTTTCTTTTAATAATTTTACACCTCTAAAGAATAAACAATTCATTTCAATACTAACAATTAACATTAGATGATTTAAAAGAAGTCTCCATAAGCAACATCCTATCATTTATGAATTTTCAAACAGCAGGCATTATAATGGTAAAGTTTTTACTGAACTCTCACAAATTATTGTAATGCCTGACACATAGCTAATGCTCAATATGGATTTGGAAAATCCCAGAAGAACCCAAGACACTCGATGGAGATCACTGTGTAAAAGAGTTGTATGATATAAACCTTGGTTTCTAAAGATGAAGTCAAAAGCATCCTCTTCCCATTTCACCAGTACACCCACTGGTGGACACAGTTCAGGGCAACAGTGAGCCCTTGGACCAGGAAAACTCTGAAAACTGCCCCATGCTGGCTCTCTGCAAAGAGGAAACCACAGAGCAGATGAACCAGTAAAGACTACACTCAAAGAAAATCCTTTGAGGAAAGTGAGGTAATGCTGTAATTGACACAAAAGTGGAGGTTCCAAGTTAGGGACAGCCTTGGAACTACAGATTTATAGGCATACATGGATCCAGTTTGTTAAGGATGAGAGATTTCAGACAAAACAGAGACAATTCCTCCACTATCTCCAGCTTGGCCAAGTCTCCTCTATCTTGTAGTCCATCTGTGTGCTTCTGTGATTGATGGTCATGTGTCTCTTAGTTATAAACACAGAATCCTGGTAGTTGTGCTATTATCTACTACAGACTAACTTGTGGCCCACTAAATTCATATATCAAAGCCCTCAGCCCAACATGATTGTATTTAGAAACAGAAACTTTGGACAGATGGGTAAGGTGAACTGAGGTCATGGGGTGTAACTCTAATCCATCTTGGTGCCGGGTGGGGTGGTGCACACCTGTAACCCCAGTACAGAGGCAGGAGGATCAGTACCAGTTCGAGACGAGCCTGGGCTACAAAAGTGAGCTCAAGGTCAGCCTAAACTGCATAGAGAGACGCAGTCTCAAAAAAAAACAAAATAAAAACAAAAAAACCTATATTCTTTCAGGAAGAAACAGGCACACCAAGTCTGTCTCATTTTTTTCTCTCACCCTCCCTCTCTGAATCTCCTTCTCACTCTCCTTGAGTAGGAAAGGAAGGTCTAATGAAGTCAGGGCGAGATGACGGCCATCTACAATCTAGAATCTTCACCAAACACCAACCCTGTCAGCTCCATGATCATAGATTTCACAGCAGTAAGAAAATCAGTATCTATTGCACAAACCCCAAGTGTGTGGTGCCTTGTTATGACAACATGAGCTGACTAATACATATGCTATCCATCTAAACCAGCTACGCTCTTGGACTCATTCTTTTTGCATATAGCAATCAGTCCATTTTTCAAAAACAAATAGAGTAGTCTTGAAGTTTTCAGAGTTAGGTCACTTTTTTCAAAATATTTTTAAAAGAGCATTTCAAATGAGGAATACTCATATTTATACCATATTTTTAAAGATAAATTTTTGTTGAAGAAAAATGTATATGATGGGATAAGTAAACCCGTTATGATGTAAACATATTTGTTCTAAATCTGTATTTCTCTCTGCCTACACAAGCAACTACATAAATGCATTAAAAATTTAAATTAAAGTCATGGAACTCAAGAATTGAATTACCACAAAAGTGTGGAGGAAGAGTTTTTCTGTGGTGAGAATGTACTAAATATGTCTCCATGATGTCTGAGCATTTTAAACAGGCACAAGAGAGATGAAAGAACAGGGCTCAGCTAAGCCTTTATTTTGCTCTTTAAAAGAAAAAAAAAAGTAATCTTCCCTGATAAGCCCTGTTAAAGAAGTTAAAGTTAGAAATAAGGTAAAAATGAGCTAATGTGATCAGTGATTAAAGTTAGAGTGGCTTGGGTGATTTGAAGTAAACAAAGCTATCAAACCCTTCTGAAATGTTCAAACTTAAACAACACAAAATAATCCTAGGCTATCATTTCCCGAAGTCACATGTTTTTGCACATAAAGTTCATGGCTAGACTAAGAAAAAATTGAACACTTTATAAGAGCATCACTGTGACATTCCCAAAAAAGAAACATTAGTTCAGTCTTTGCTTGGAGAGAAGCTTAACCTTTACTGAAAAGCTAGACAGTAGTGTCTGTGTCCTTTTCCTTTGTGGAAAAGCAAGACAATAGACATGGCTGATGCTAGTAAGCCAAGAGGATAATAGCCCAATGGTCCCAGCAAAATAACTGCGGAGCAAGGCTCACCTGCACCACTGCACTCTGTGACAATCACCTCACTCCGTGTACAATTTTCATATGAGCTTTTCCTTTCATCCCATTATTTACTACTCCTACTCCTTGGTATGCATCACATGGTTATTCTCAACCTGAACTCTGCTCCTGTGACTAAATTTCCCATTCTTAAATAACTTTATAATCCTAATCCATTCTCCCAATATAATTTTAAATATTTTGCACAGAGATGCTTCTCTATAAATGCTAAGTATTTAAGTGCCAGGTGGGCCAGACTATACCACATAGTTAAATGGGCCTCACTTTAAACAAAGTAATAGTGCAAAAGATGAAGTGTATACTGGCAAAACAGGATACTTGATCGACAAAAGGTTTCTGTACCTTGCAGTGAATTGTATTTCAAATGAAAATGCTCTGGGACTTTAAAAGGAACTTTATTTTCAAAGTTGTTATATCCACATTACTTTTTAAAAAATTGCTCACCATTTGCAACCTGCAAATGTGATCAGCAAATTTTCATTAACATTTATAATATACACCAAACACATAATCTCTTCCTCTTTTTCACACACACACACACACACACACACACACACACACACACACACACACCAAGAGATTTCAGCTCAGTATGTTATATGCAAAACCAGCCCAGTGAAGTGGGGCAGCCCTGGGAATTTTAACTCTGTGGATACTAAAACGTGTGCTATGACATGAGTACAGAATTAGGTTTGCAGCTTATTTCACCTAATGGTAAGCAATATTTTTTTTGCTTTTGAATCTCATGCTATAGAATCACAGGACAGATTTAAGTGTTCAAATGTAAATTTTATTTTCTGGTAGTTTTTGTTTTGTTCAATACTGCTTTACAGACCAGAAAGGGGTCTCACGTATGCAGCCAGCTACAAGTGTACTGTCACCCAAAACTCAACTGTCACGTGCTTTTTAATTTAATTATTTGCCTACCCAAATCCTAGATTTTAGTCTTTTGGCAGGTTGCTTTCAATTAATCACACAAAAAAAGCAAAACAGGTAATTTTTGAAATGATCCATCTTTTCTTCTAGCAGGTGGTTAAGTAGAAGATAGTTTTCTTCAATCACTGTCTCCCAGGTGTGCCCACTGTACACATACCATCCTTCTCCCTCAACTCCAGAGAACAGCAAAGGACAGTAGGGGCTTATGTCCACTGTGCAAGCCCGGCATGTACGCATTTCCTAAGGAAGGTCAGAGGACAGCAGAATTTCGTGAGCGCCACTGCATTCTTGCCCTCTGTCCACAGGTCAGGCCTGCAGAAGACCTGCTCGTCCATTCTTTCTCATTTTGGTCCCTAGAACACCAGAGAAAGCATCACAGACTCTATTTAAGGTTTCAGATTTAATAATGCAAATTATTAGGGGTAGTGACTTGTTTTGGGGGGTTTTGGGGGGTTTTGTTTTGTTTTGTTGTTTTTTCAGTTCCCTGGTGATTCCTAGAAAGGTAGATTTTTGCAAACCACATAACCTGACTCTTGTCCCTTCCAGGTCACCTCATTTTCTCTCCTTCCTGTGGCCATCAGGCCCAGGCTCACAGCAAAAGAAAACAGACTGAGCTCTGCTGTCTACCAGCACTGACTGGATTGTACAAGGGTCCAAATTTGGGGGAAAAAAAAACCGGTTGGGAAACTTTAGAGTAAAAGGACACCTGGCTGTGGCAGGCGCCCTACATTCACATCTTCCAGCTCTCCACCTCTCTGACTGCCCATTTTCATGTCTTAAAATTCTCTTTCCCACTGCCACTGTTTTCAGTGTCCTTTTCCTAACTTTCTTCAGATTGCTTCCTAGGACCTGCCACCCACCTTACTGTAATTCAAGGATTCCCAAATTTGAACCTATTCTCCTGCCTAAGTGAACCCTTCAAAATTCCTGAACTAACCCAAAATAACATCGCTCTCAGGCAGTAGGAACAGAATTGAATGAGGTAAAGACACTGGAACAGAGAAATGAAGAATTTCACTATGTGCCTTGCTTCAAGAGCTTGATTCTTTCCACAATTTTGGTCATAAGTTTGGCAAGGACTGAGTCAAATTCAGTGGTTAAATTTAACATTGACTTTATGGGGAAATTGGACTCAGTTCTCTCTTCTGGTTTGGTTGCAAACAGAATCATGGAGAGAAGTGACTTCATAACAGAACTAGGTCTGTAGTTCTAGTTCATAACATATACAGAATTAAGTTTGTACCTTTGTTTCACCTGATCGAAGGAAAGAATTTTTTTTTCTTTTGAATCTCATGCTGTACAGCCCCAAGACAGATTTAAGTATTCAAATGCAAACTTAATTTTCTAGCAATACTTTGTGTTTAATGTTACTATACAGACCTGAAGGGGACCCCACAAAAGCAGCCAGCTGCAAGTCTCCTGTTACTCAAAATTCAACCACTACCTGCTTTTCCATTTATCTATTTGCCTACTCAAATAGATAAATTGTCATTATCAGTGTAAAACAAAAACAAGGAACCAGAATGATAAAGATCAGTCTTATATAATGGCCAAGTAGGAAGGGCCATTGTTGTGTTGCCAGGGCAAGCACAAACACTGGACTAATACTCCGGATTTGGTGCAGATTTATTTACACTGACAATGCCCTGAATATCAGGCCCTGATCTCTGATGATCTAGGGAGTATTATATGGGATAAGCAAACAGCGAGTACAGAGGCACAGTGACTTGTCAATTGGGAACTGACAATGTACATCACAGTGATCAACTATGGATCACAGCAAGCAGCCATTCATTTTTTTGTTTGTTTGTTTCAATTTTTTTATTGTTTAAATTTAACAATGGTTATATTACATATTTTCATCATCAGATCAGTTTAGATTAATACATATAGGTATATAAGATTGATCAAACAATTAAACATTAACTTTTCTAAATCCACATTACTTTTTTTTTTCTTTTCCCCTTTCTTTTCTTTGAAAGTTGACATATTGCATATTGTCCTCACAATCATTCCACAGAGTACAGTGTGTGGGCATGACCCACATCCCTATTGAAGTTGCTTAGAAAAAAAAACAAAAAAAAAAAGGAAAGAATATACTTCTCTTTGGACTAAGAGGAAGCAGATACATACACAGTCAAAGGTTTTGCAATTGCAGCGTGCCACCAGTGAAGCTTGTGATGTTGGAGGCTATTGAATCTAAGCCTCCTAAAGCTCATCTCACCAATCTAGGTCTGTGTTCCATGCATTGCATTTAAGGATTTTTTTTTTTTTTTCTTGCTGGGTGGTCAAGGGCAAGTCGAAGCAAGACCTGTATAACAAAACATTCTTTTTTTTTTGTATCTTCCAAAATCAAATCCCCTCAGGATTAAGTTTGAGACCATAGACAGTACTTTGTAGAACTGTTGTTAGTGTCAGCCTTCGGGACGAGTCACAGCCATTGATTGGCCATTTTGCTTTCTGTGAAAGCCTGAGAGAATGTTTTTCTCTAGGGGACTCTCCTTAGACGCACTGCAGTTCATTCATCCCTTTCCTCTGAGGTGCCATAATCTCCTTGACCAGGAAATTTGGGACACCTCTGAGTTATAGGATATAACAACACAGGTTCTCTTATATCATCGGTCTTTATTGACCTTGAAGGCAAAAATATTGGCTATCATTATAGCCCTTCTTTTTCTCCAGTTTTCGGTCTGTTAACTTACATTCTCAACCCTCCAGGAGAAAAGCTTTGTGATACAATTACACTATAACATAGGTACTGGGCTTATCATCACTGGCTTTCTGAGTATAAAATATCTTTGACTTAGCTTGGAAATGATATTTTCTGACCATCATTGATATTCTAATAACTTTCCATACAATGTGATATAGTTACACAATTTTGACAGAGATATTTGGAAATTCAAGGAAATACAAAATTGTAGCCTAACAAGAATATGGTTTTTGGCCCAGTCTCTTATTTTCAAGTACTACTCTTGAGAGAATGACAGTAACTGAGTTTATACCAGGAGAAGTACATATCAAAAAGACAAGAGTGACATGTATTCCAAACATGGTTTTAGCGTTACATTGTGCTATAGTCAATATGCTGAACCTTTTGAAGGTTCTTGAGACCAATATCTGATTCATCCTGTGTACATAAGTGTATGGTTTTGCTATTGATATGTTTTCTGCTTTGTCTGCTTCCAGTCACTTCGTTGTTTAATCCATA